>JAQFZX010000980.1:0-39084 GCA_034682405.1 Hydroisotoma schaefferi | reverse complement strand
CGAGGTGTCATAACAACCTGTCAACCGTAAAACTTCAATAGTGCCCCTATATACATATATCGAACTCACCCTGTATGTGACTTTAGAGAGAAAAATATGGAATTCAGAAGATTTCTGTGGGGTTTTGTTCAATAAATTGAAGAATATATACAATAAGGAGCCAGAAAAGGCCTTATTGACTAATTAGCAGTGCATGTTTTGTCTAAAATCACTTAAATCTTGAGCTCCGTTTCTATTAAAAACGCATTTGATAACTTAATAATTTCCTGAAAATTCCCATGAAAAAATGAATATACCGTATTCTCGAAATAATGCCCCCGCCGGGGAAATACTCCTTTAGAAGGAAAATGTAGAAATTGTATTAACATGGACAAGATAATATAGGGAAAGGTACGGGGCATTATACCAGGGGGGTATTATTTCGTGAAATACGGTAACCGCCTCAACCCATAAAAACCCAATAAGGATCTTGAGAAATCCAACAAATTTCAAAACCTAATAAAATCTTGATTTCAGTTATGTTCCGACCAAGAAATGAGCGACTTCCCTCGTCGAATGCGCGACTGGCTTTTTAACGTTATGCGTGAAATGGCGGATCGCCGAGAACTTAGTCCCCACTACTTGCAATTGGAACGGGAGGCTGAAACCTCAACAAATGATTCCCACAGAGCATCCGTGGCCGCAGTTTGGAAATGGTGTGACCTAGACGGTCACCCTCATGACCGTGTCGTCTCTCGACACGAACTATTTCCCATAAGGGCACCCCTAATGGCCCTGGAACACTGTATCGCTCCCTTCCTCGACTCCTGTGACGTGGACAATGATCACAGGATCACCCTTAAGGAATGGGGTCACTGTCTTGAACTTCCTGAGGATGATATCATCGATAAGTGCGATGATGTCAGGGACGCTTATGAAAACGCTGCTGAGGAAGGGGATGAGGAAGCTTGAGGGGGTTTATTTTTGTAGAAATTAGCAGAAGCGTTCCATCCAACGTGGAATTTAAGCGTCTGCCTTTTTCCATTTCATACAATTTAACAAAAGTTCCTGGATAACAATTCTTAAGCTTTGCAAAACCATTTCATGTTTGGGTTTGACAATTTAATACTTTTACTTATGAAATAAACAACTAATCACTGCCAATAGATTTATGTAGTTTTGCATATTGGATTGGAGGATGCATGTAGTGTTTTGTTTTACAACCTGTATAGAAGTTGATAATAAAACAGTTTGTTACGGTTTATTATTATTGGACAGTTTGATTTAAAGTCGGACTTATTGGGGCAGTTTCTTCAAGGAATATAAGACTTGGCGAGGATCTTCAGAATAAATAAGTATAAAGTAATGAGTTTAAAATAGTAATTAATAGATTCGCCAACAAACTCCATCAAGCATTAATAAATTACTAGAAAGAAACGATCCACCAGCTATTGAACGACGTTTGCATGCCCCTACAATTTTAGATTAAGTAGCAAAATAACAGCTTTTAGTCAGAGATAGATGTGTGGATAAGCCACAGATTGGAAAATTGAGATGGTACTAAATCCAACGCTTCAACGCTAAATAATTGGACAAAGCTGAAGAGATGTAGAAAAAGAAACCATAAAGGTATAATTTTTTGCATATACTCTGAAAAATCCACTTGCATTTTGCATATTCGCATTTCGCAAACGGCTTTATGCAAACGCTGACGCTAGAAGACCCTTATTAGATAATTACCACCAAGACGAATGCCAAACGCCATCAATTAGTCCAATTTCAGTCAGGTTTAACTAAAAGTCGCATCCATATTTCCATTTCCATCCATCAATATTTTTGCATATCTTCATCTCCATCGTTTTGTTTTCGAAACAGGAAGCCTTCCATTACACAACGTCCGTTAATAAATCCCTATGGCCCATATTTACTAAAACAAACTCATTCAGAAATATACAGAATCTGTTTTTTAACAAAACATTTCCCTCGGGAATTTTGATGAAAAAATTTCCCTTCGCCTGAATTAAAATAGAAAAAGCCATATTTCCCCAGCATAGCATTGTGGGATAGGGACTCTCACATGAATTGGGCAAAAACCCAGCCCTTCTTCCAAAAAAGTCTCCCACTAACACCCGGTCCGCTTCATAAATTCATGCCAAACCGAAAAAACCCCATAATTTCTGAAAAATTGCCACAAATCCTCGCCCATATCCCGCGGCTCATATATGCAAAAAAAGATGTTCAAAAGCATGTTTAACATGGGAGAGATATCCCTTTTAACCTGTAAAGGATAGGTGTGCGGTGTATGGTCAACGAGGGCGGCATGCAGGTGAGGATTTAGTTTTAATCCCAATTTCCCAATCCCACCCTTAATCCATCATCCATTTCCATTCCATATCCTGTATAATTTTAAAACTCCAGTCCCAACGTACCCCTACCTAATTCCCCCAGTTTAAAACTCCCACAACTTCTCATCCTCCAATCCTGCTGAAGAAGGAGTGGCAAAGGGGCATTGGCATTACTGAACTGGAGAAGCGACGCCATTCTTCCATCATTCCTCCACCCGGCCCACCTCATCCTACAACAACTACTACAACTCTACCACCACATTTTGCATATTTCAATATCCCATTTTTATTAAAATTATCATCAAAAAGTGAACAAAAACCCCGTCAAACACCTCAAAATGTCTACAGACTTCAGTGAAGACATAACAAACGGCGGTTTTGAGAATAACGGCGGCGGTGACGGTGACGGCGGTGGGGACGGTGATGAAGTGGAAATGACAACCGGAGCTGACGATTCCCTCGGAGTTGGTGACCTTTCTCAGGACGATTCCATGGGGGTCAATCCAAATAATAACGGGGATGAGAATAGGAACGGGGAAGCTATGGAACATCAAGGTCAAGGGGATGGCGAAAGTCATCTATCCGCCCAAGCTACTTCCGACCAGTAAGTACCCACCAAACCTACCTTTTTTCCTTTAAAAAACGTACTTTTACCTAAAAAAAAACATGTATTTATGATGAATTTCAACAATTTCCAAAGAGGTCAGTTTTTCCACCCAGAAATGATAAGCAGAAAGTCGAAATTTGATGATTTGAAATCTTCGTCAGTCTCCAGCTAAATTGTCCAAAAAATCCAAAGGTGTCCTTGTCTCATTTATCTCTCTCTCTCTCTCTCTCTCTTGGTCAGTTGAGCATTCCAAATATTCAACGTCGTCCTTTCATTCAATTATTTAATAATTATTTAATAATTGACATCTCTTCCACTTTATTCTCTCGGTTTATTATTATTATTATTATTAATAATTTCATAATGTTCATTCATAAATTATCCATCTAGTAACTTAGTTATTTGCTGTTGCTGCATAAGTCCTTTTTTTAAACTGCTCTCTGTCGTTCGTTTCGTAGTTCTGCCACCTAGGAATTTTATGATTTTTTTTGAAACTTTTATTTTTTCTCGGTTTAATGAATGTTTTTTTGAAAGTATCTGGTGGTAATAGTAGGAGAAGAGTGTGAATGATGTGTGTCTTTTGTTTGTTTCTTTTGAGTGTTTTATAATTTTATTTTTTATTCTAATTAATCATATAAAATTACGTTTTATATTGAAGATAAAAGTAATGTGCTGGGAGGCAGCGGTGTTTGGACGGGGATCTGACTTGGGTGATTATTTGATTTGGGCCTTTTAGGTACTACTGCTTCTTGGGAGCTCAGTTATCATAATGGGCACCTCAGGAACCGCACCCTGTCATCGTTACAAACAAACAAACTTGGCATTCAAAAAGGCATGACTTTCCTTACACTGCTGTAAAAAAAAAAATATATGTAGGAAAAAGTTCCTATATGGAGTCCGCCCCGAAAGTGGTTAGGGTTCCTTCCTGAAATCCTTGTCCTTATCCTTTAAAAGATCTAAAGTAACTAGGGCTTATCTTGTGAATTTATTTCACTGTCATTGTCACATTTGGTTTTGAAGCGATTTTTCTCATAAAATTCCACTCTTTGCTGGGTAGATACGTTTTTTTCTTGATTTTTCACTGACCAAGAAGTGCTTTGGATTTGCTGGGTTGAGTAGGGAAGGGGTCAAAGGTTGCGTGACGGTGGAGAGATTGATTTTGGAGCTTTGCGAAGCTCTTTGATAATTTAAAAAAAAACTCATCTTCTGTATAATTCACTTCCCGAATAATTCATTAAACAATTTGACTGCGGCAGTCTTATCATAATAATATCCCTCTAAAAAAAATACTTGCTATATTATCGACTGGCTGCGAGTCTTTCTATCTAAACTAAAGTAAAATATAAAAAAACTAGATGTTGTTGAAATGAAATTCTTACTTAATGTTCTAAGTCTGTCTTAATGTTCTCTGGTTGTAAGTTTAAGTTTGTTGAATTGAATTTTAGCAATGTTGTCTTTTTTAAATTTTTTATAGGAAACTCTTTATTGGTGGTTTAAGTTGGGAAACCACAGAAAGTATGTAAAATTCCACTTTTCTATTTTTATATCTTAATTAATTTGGTAAAAAGTCGACTGTTCTTTCAAAGTATTGATGAACGGGTTTTATTGACTGAAATATTGAAAAGTACCTAATTTTTAAAGATGGTTTATGAATTTTTTGCAAACTTTTTACTTCGAAACGCACGTTCGATTGATTGTACTCTCCAACCTTGTGCAACTGTTGAAAAACTTGATTGAATGAACACTGACCACACTCGTTGAACCCACTCACCTTACGTATAACGTTGTCAACTACTACTACTACTACTGTCTGTTGTGAATTCAAACCCTAAAGAGGATTTAAGAGAGTATTTTTCCAAGTTTGGGGCTATTGAGAGTCTAACATTGAAAATGGATCCGGCGACCGGAAGGTCAAGAGGATTCGCTTTCATCGTCTTCTCCGATCCATCCACTTTGGACAAAGTAAGTTGACCTTTTATGTTATTATTATTTACTAGATTATGATAAGCTACTCTTTGTTATGATGTCAACTCAGTCCTGCTGCTGAAACTTTTTGAGTGATATCACTGTACCATCCAAATCTTTTTCTGAACAAAGATAAAGTTTCTTAAAATATGGAATGTGGGTTTGAAAGTTGGGTTGTGTATTTTATATTTAATCTAGAGGATGATTTATTTATTGTTTAAAGGTCATTGAGGCAGGTGAACATGTGATTAATGGAAAGAAGGTCGACCCCAAGAGAGCCAAGGCTCGTCAAGGTAAAATATTCGTGGGAGGACTTACCCAGGAAATTTCTGACGAGGAAATTAAAACATACTTCTCACAGTTCGGAAACGTAAGTTTTAGTTGCATTATTTTGCTGTTTAATAAGCACTTTATTTTGTTTAGTTTAGTTTAAAATGATGTATAAAATCAGTCCTGCTACTGAACCTACATGTTGCATAACACTGCATACCATCCAAACTTTCTGATAATGTTACTAGTATACTAGTCGTAGTCGTAATTTAGGCGATATTAACTATCAATGTTTTAAAGAGAGGTTTAAGTAATTGTGATTTGTTTTATGGTTTAGGTCACAGAAATGGAGATGCCAATCGACAAAGTTAAAAACCAGCGCAAGGGTTTCTGCTTTATTACATTCGATAACGAACAAATTGTACAAGAACTGCTCAAAACACCAAAGCAAACGATATCAGGCAAAGAGGTTGATGTCAAGAAGGCACAGCCCCCTCAGAATCCCCGTGGAATGATGGGTGCCTGGGGTCCCATGGGAATGACCTCAAGGGGAGGTCGCGGAGGAACCACGCGAGGAGCTCGAGGTGGTAGCAGAGGTCGTGGTGACTGGAGTTGGGGAGGGTATGGTGCCCAAGGGACAGGATACGGTGGCTACGGACAAGGTTACAAGGGTACTGGGTGTAAAAACTCAGTGCTTTTATTAAATATAATAGCTTTTAGCTAGCCATTCTTACTTTTCTCCAGTCTAAGTCGGGTGGGTGGGTCCTCCTACAACTGCTGCTCGTGGATTTGGGTTCCGTTTTTGTTTTGGTAAGGGTGGGAGTCCTTCTGGTTAAACCGGGGGTAAAGTCACTAAATACTCTGAGGGTTAAATTAGTAATTGTTTTAGACGGGAGCAGCAGTTGTTGCAAATTCGACGTAGACTAGCGAAAGAATCGCTAGGGTTTTTATTTCCCTGATTTAATTTGATTTCCTTAGTAGATTGTTGGTAGTCTCTCGTGCTCAGCTTGTTTCGCAATTTTACTCATCATCGTTTTCGTTTGTTTTCTACTTTCTTAGGTTATGGGGGGTATGGAACCGGGTATGATGGTTATTATGGAGGGGGCTACGGAAATTATGACTATTACTCTTCGTACGGAGGGTACGACGGTTATGGGTATGACTATGAGGGAGCAACCCCACCCGCCGTAAGAGGAGCACGAGGGAGAGGTAAATCTTGTTTTTACCTTTTGCTTCTCCGCAATGCTTTCAACTATAAGGGTGTCGTAGCTACGTGATTTGTTGAGAAAAGGATTAAATGACTGATTTACAGGAGCCAGTGGGTTCAGTGGGAAGACCAGAGGTGCACCCCGGGGTCAACCCAGGCACATGCCCTACTAAATTAGTTATTTGATCGATGGGATCTTTCCTCCTCCAGTGCGTCAACATTATTTACTCATCATTATTTCCTTACAGCTCTATAATAGATAGATTAGTAAATGTAAACTGTTATTACGAGTTTCGTTCAGGTTGGTTGTTAAAACCTGGGTTAAATGAACTGCTCTTTGTTTTCTTTGTTAATTTACTTTGTACTGATTATTATATATTATAGTAGGTAGGTAATGGTTGTCGTCTGTCGCTCGTGTCTAGTAGGCAGGCTCTTAGATTATTAGAGATACGTTTAACCTGTTATTTATTTAATTATTTTGTAAAAGGATGTATGAAATGACGGGCGACTAAAAAAAAGATGTGAACAATGCGTAATAAACTTTCAGTATGAAATTTTAATAATTTAGGTAAATCATTGAGTTTTTTTTATTGTACTAAAACATCTAAAATGTCATTCTTCCGATTCGAAAGACGCTTTATTATCGAAGGGGATTATTTTGAATCTTCTCGAGAAATCATGGCCATGTCTACTTTTTTTAATTCACCATGGAAACTTATTATTTCCAAACTAAAATCGAAAGGACCAAACTTTTTTTCAATCCAACTTCAAAGGGCAAACCTTCTCATTAATTTCTACTAGACTTTTCATGCAAACTTTCAATTTTCTTGAAGAATTTTAGCCAATTTCCACAAGGTTATCATCCTACTCGCTTATCTATAGCTGGATAAGCGTATAAATCCACAGCGGAGTAAATCGATTACCATTCCAGGATGTCTAACGCGGACAAGCCCCCCAAGGTTCTTCAACCGCAGGTAACATTACAGCCTCGACAGTGATAACCTAGCCTGGTGGTGCTGTTCTTAGGTCGATCAAACCTCCAATTCGCTAACGAGTTTAATAAATATGTAATCGGAGGAATATCATGGTTTTAGTGTCTGGATGCCTACGGACTCAAGCCATGTACGGCCGAGTTTCTTGAGCAGATGAGAGCTGTCTGCCGTCAATATGGATATGATATCAAAAAAATCAATGAGGAACATGATCCCCTTGAGTTTGGCACTGTTTCCGGTTCGTTTCCGGTCATAAAAATCCTTAAATTCGTCGAAAAGCTGTTGAAGGAATGATTTGAGAGGAGAAAGGTGTAATAAAATGTGATATTCTAAGCTTATCTTTTGGCCTAACTGTTTGCAGAATATCTGTTCAAATGTATGATGCACGAGAGGTTCATGTGTCAAGTTCCATTCAATCAGGAGCAGGTCCAGCTAATCACGGACTTTCTCCGGTTGCCAGACTCCATGATTTGCTACATGCGGCTACATGAATTGATGAAATCAAGTAATTAACTTTTGTACAAGTTATTCAGTCCAAAGATAGGCGCAAGTAACGCTAGGATGTTCGTAAAAATGCATAAGCACTACTGCTTGTAGATAGAAGTAGATATACTGCATTAAATGGACCCACCCAGGGTATTTATTTCCCAGAATTACAGAGGTTTTTGAAGAAAATTAACTACTTTCCTATTCCCATATATATTTTAATATCAACCGGACAAATAATCAAAGTTTCATTCATCAAATCTAAGAATATATTTTATGAATTCATATGCTGCAATCATGCAAAGGTTGGATTAAATTCTGTCGATCAATAAAACCCATTTTTCAACGTTTATGTGATGATTTATAGGTGAGAACATTGCGGACCAGCTTAGAGAATGTGCCTCCCAGGTCCCCTTCCCAACCATTTCGGACAAAGAACTCAGGGTAATCAAAAATGCTACAAAAACTCTATATTAATCATAAAATATAATACCAATTTCAACGCAAACGTTACATAAAGCCGGTACAGACAGAATTGCGAGTTATTTCCTAGAAGAGGAAGTCAGCGTCAGAGAAAGTAGAAATCCAAACCAAATCCTAAATGCAAAATATGATATGAATGAATGAAAAAAGTAAGCATAAGTTTCGAAAGGAAGTTTCTACCAAAACTGAGCGTGTGTGTGTAAGTGAAGAAGCAAAGTTTTCGAAGGTTCATTATGTAAAGTAAATTAGTCCATTTAAATGTGCGAAATCCGTACTTTTTATAGAATCCAAAACTAAATTGTGCGGATTCTGATAAATATTTAGCATGAGTATGAGTAGGTTCTGTAGATTACATTTCATGTCACTCGTCCTGTAGCAAAATTAACACCGAGACAAAATGATCAATAAGAATAATATAATACTTATTTTATTTTGTCCCATATTTTGCCAACGCAGTGGGACAACTCTTGTTCTATTCAAGCTTCAGGACTGCTATGCTCTGATTTATTTTTTCCACTACATATTTACTAACAAAGTAATCAATTTTAGTATGATTTGCCCATAAAAATAGAGAAAGTGTCCCAATCCTTAGCCTTAGCCTATCCCCAATGTTTAATCCATGGAACCTTAAGATGACCTATGAAAAAATACCTTTTTGTGGGCAGAATGATTAAATACCCAGCTTTCTATAATAATTAATTAATTACATGCATTTTTGTAATAATAGTCTTGTGGGAAACGAGTATACGGGACGGAGCCATGCATTCCGTCGATCCTAGAACGGATGCGGACGGCCTATTTCCGACTTCGATTGAAAATCACGGACATGTACCGCTGTTGTGACCCGACATGCACGGGATTAGTTAGTGAAGAAAAGTTCCAATGTGTTTTGAAAGACACCATCGTTCCGGAAGCGGGTATCACGGAACGACAGTTGGACGCTGTCAGCAACTACTACAGGGCTTACGATGACCAGATCGACTACAGACGCATGGCTAGAATGTTCGACTCTAGTAAGTTACCCTAACTTTACGATCATCCTCTGCTGGCTAGAAACCATTTACAGTTTTTAGACCATTTCATAGGAATTCCAACGGTTTTTGCTGTTTTTACGGGTGTTGTGTACAACTTATTTGCAAAGCGACATGGTATTTCGTATTTGTCATTGTCATATCCTCCAGAGAGTTGTTTAGAACTTGCCGAGCTTGGTACCAAAGTCTTGGGATTTTATGGCCTAATTAATTGCATACAAAAAGTACAATCAATGTTCCGTCAATGCCTGCTATTGTACTGGAGATCTTTACTTGTGAAACATACTATGATATGATATCTACTTTGCTAAGCTAAAAGTTTACTAATCAATAAAATACCTACGGACGGTAGACAATAAGCATGCTTACAACCCTGTATAATCTAGCTCTAGAAATAGCCTGGAAGTTTGCACATTTTGCATCGCGACCTCATTATCCCTCCATTTGTTTTGCATGAAGCTGAAGCTAATCTTTCTGAATTGTATTTTATTTTATAGCTCTAAGCCTTCAGGAGCAAATTCAGATGAATTACATAACGTCTCGAGATCAGCTCAAGGTTCCAAAACAAGTTAACAAGTTGTCTGAAAAGGATGAGGAACTTGTCAAAGAGATTTGGTTCAAAATCGTCTCCAGAGCTGATCGCTACCAGCTCATACGACTCAACGCCATATTCGAAAAGGTAATATACCCTAAATCCTCGCCCAGATACCGCAGGTTATATGTATAAACAAAGATGTTTTGAAGCATATTTAACATGGGAGAGATATCCGTTTTAACATGTAAAGGATAGGCGTGCGGCATAATTAACGAGGGCGGTATATGGACGAGGATTTAGGGTAATATGTTGTATAGGCATCCCTATTTTATGCATGCCCCTGTGAAAAAGCCATCTAAAAGTTCCGGAATGGATTTGGCCATGGAATGATGGATGGATTCATTATGTCAGAAGTCAAAAGTCCTGTCCAGAGTGCATATTTTTATGATTTGATTATTTTTATTGGATGCATGAATGCATTTCCCAAATGAAGTCAGATTGACAGGTCTATGACATAAAGAATCGCGTGCCAAGGAGTGATAAACTCGACTCGCATGCAATTTTGTGAACCAGAGCACGTTTCCTTTGTTCAAGAGAAAGACATTTATTGATTTCTCCGTGTATTTTTCTAATAGTTTGCTCATCGTCAGTCTGGAGAAACTACGGTTCCCCATTTGAAACGGTTTTTGGACTTTCTTGACGCAGACTTGGTGGAGTCGGACTTTGGTCTCTTATGCAAAAAATATGCCACGAAGGACTTTAATGTAAACTTTCTCCAGTTTGTTGAAGATCTTGATGACACTTTCCATATGAGGATTTGTCCAAAGGACCCTCCTAAACCTATTTTTGGGGTGAGTTATACTATTTCTGACATTGCATGGGATTGGAAAGGGGTTTAAACTATATTTGTTACTTGTATTTTAAGGCTGACGGTCCCCCAGAAGACACGGAGTACCCACCGGATGAAGGTGGAGCCGGAAAGGCCAGTTCTGTATGGGGATTTGGTGCTTGTAATTGTGCATGTGAGGATGAGCACTTGGCCGGGGCATGTTTGCCCCCAGATTCATCCCGATTTTATGAAGGGGGTCCGGTCGTTGGAGGAATTGGACGGAAGCCTGTCTGGGGGAAGGATTACATCAACAAGAGGAAGGGTGCTTGTTATGGTATTGGAGTAAATAATTTTATTCTTTTTATATGAAAAAATTACGAGTTTATGAGTAACGTTTGTTTTAAACTCTGCAGGTCAAAAATATGCGGGAGCATATGCGCTTTCACCAGCAGCCGGAAAGCCTACAGCTATTCCGATGGGGTTAACAGGGGAGATTAAACCGAAACCTGGACAAAGTGAGATGGTCGAACTGAGGAATCTTATGGAAAGACTTCAGCAGTTTTTGTTCAGATATAGGATTCGAATCAAGGACTTTTTCAAGGTAGAATATATATTTTCTGTTCTAGAAACGGGGTGAGTTTTGGTCTTAAATTATTTATCTAAATTCTAGGACTTTGACACAATGAATCATGGATTCGTTTCCGCAAACCGGTTTCGCCGAGCTCTTGCCACAATTGGGATAGGCCCAACGGGAAGATTGAACCTTACCGAAGGAGAGTTCGACGCTTTGATAAATTATTATAGATTGGAAAATGATCCTTCTATGGCTTGTTGGAGAAAGTTTGATGATGACATTGAGTCCAGTAAAACGCGATTAACTTTTAGTGATACTATTTTCCATGCAGCTTTTTGAGGTTGAAGTGTTAAAATGTATTTCTCTACTTCCTCCCAGTTTTCCTTCAACGGGGAATCGAAAAGGCTCCTATCGTCCTGACCCCGTCTCCGGACCGGATAATAAATTTGCCAAATGCTGGAGCAACCAACATGGAGGATATTCCCCTTCGTATACGCCAATTGGCTAAATGTGCCGTGGCTCGGCTGAAAAATAGGATTGAAGTTGAAAGTTGCAATATAAAATACTTTTTCCAGGGATTTGACAGGTTTGTTTTAAATATTTCCTCCAACTAATTTGGTTGGGATTATCCTAACCCGTTATTTTAACTTGTAGAAGCAACAACGGTCACGTCTCCCGTCACCAGTTCAAACAGACGCTTTCTATGCTCAATTACTACTTCAGTAGTGAAGAGCTGGATGCGATGTCCGTCCAATATTGTGACTCCTTTGGGTTCAATTATTTGAAGCTTTTGGATGACATCGAACCGGTCAGCAAAGAGTCGGGATGGGTGAGACTAGAAACTCTCTTTTTTACCCTTTTTGTAACTGATAGCTTGACTTAAGTAGAAACTTTCTTTTATTTCAGTACGCAAAGTACAAGACAGGAAGACTGTACCAACTCGGGCGACCTCCTACTCTGCCAAAATGGCAGGAACATGATTTGCAGAGGATCATGTACAAAATCCAAGCTAGGGTGGGGAAACGAAGGCTATTTGTCTTTTAAGCAGTGTTTTTTAAGAGAGGGGTTTTATCTTATTTGTCATTTTTATGCTCAGATGGTCCGAAATCGACCAAAATTGTACGATTTCCTTCGTGATCACGATCTCCAGAACCATGACCGGATCAAGATTTACGATTTTCATCGAGCTCTTGACCGTGCCGGTTTCCAACTTACACCCCGAGAGGTTGAAGTGCTCACTTGCTGGTTAGAATTCAAGTTTACTGTTCAATCTTTCTTAAGGAGAAGCCCATGATCCTGTATAAATATATATATAAAATTTATTCTACCCTGTCTTTAACAGCTATAGATCGCCTGATGATGATTTAGAAGTGGAATGGCGATGTTTCCTCAACGTGGTTGAGAACGTTTTTACTGTCGCCAACTTGGAGAAAGCACCAAGAATCGAGCCCCAAACTTGGAGACCCATCCGGGAAATGTATTACGACAAAGAATTGTCTCAGAATGAGTATTGTCGCTTCACGGATGGAATGAGGAGACTTGCTCAAAGGGTTTACCAACGTCGCATTGAGGTAAGTACCAAACCCCATTGCCCCTTTTTGAAAGGGAATTAAACGTCTCTTATTACGAAGTAAAATATCTCATGAACTTTCTCATTGTACAAGGACTAAATCCATTCCCATTTACTCTCACAGTTCAAACCCATGTTCCAAGATTTCGATAAGCCGCAAGCTGGTTTGGTTTCTGAGAATCAATTCCACAGAGTGCTCCACACCCTTGGGCTGGCCCATATTGTAACAACCAGCGAGCTGGAGGCCATCGTTAAGAGATTCTTGGTAAATTGCACAATAAATAAACTTCGCAACATCGTAGTTTCGCCTGTGGACTTTCCTACAAAAGTATAATCCAAATCCAGGCTTCATTCGCCCAGAAAGCCATTCATCAAAAGCATACTGTTACTATTACAGCCTTCGATCTATCTTTGATCCTTCAACTGTAAAAAACCTAATGAAGTTTATACTTTCTTTACTTTCTCCTCTGAAAAAGGTGATTCGGGGTTCCAAAGACGATGTCGACTACGTTGAATTTCTCACTCAACTGGATGCAATTACTTATGTTGATCCGATAACGCTCGAGGAGATGAGTCCCACTGGAGTCAAGTGGTATGAGCAGTTGAATCCTTGCTGCTAAATACCCTTCAATAAACATCCCTACAACCAATCTGTTCCGGAGCTCAAAGAATTTCATGCATTAATGAATAAATATTGATATTAGAAGAAAATAAAAACACGAGAGAAACATATTATAGCTCAAAAGACATCATATTATATTGAAGTTGTAAGATATTAGGACTACATTTGAATGACTTGTAAAATACGTGAAAAATCCAAATATAATACAATGCAATTGCAACAAGACGAGATTGTTTGTTATATTATTGCATGCATCTTACAGGATAAGGTGAACTGGATATTATGCTATTAATTTTATGTACAAAACTATTTCTTTCCACGTACTTTTGAAATATCACAAACGGGTGAGGTGTTTTTATTCCGACGGGCATATTTTAAAGCGAGACTTTCTACTTTCTACTCTACTTTTACGACAAAGATTTAGATTGACTCTAGAAGAGTTTTATATTTACCTACGTATTCTGTCTCAGCGGATAAAGTCAAGTCGATGTATTCCGCCTCTGAACACATATCTTTGGTCAAGTTGTCGAAAGCTTTTTGAGATTTCTCCATATCCTCTCTAGATTGGGTGGGGCTACCGAGAGCATCCTCTGAGTATGTTTTGTCTAACGCTTCCTTGATAGCGTTGACAACCTCTGCGGAGTCGGGATTTGAAACGAGTTGCTGTATATTATTCTTCATCTCTTCGGGAAGAAGGGCCATGGCTGCTGAGAGGGCTTCAGCGACCTCGCCGCTTTTCATATTCGACGATCCTGCTTGGGCTCCTTCTGCAGGGGCGGAGGAAGAAGATGGTCGCTTACTTGATTGTGCTTTGCTGGATTCAAATGCTTGAGATATAACTGAACTAACGAAGGCGGGGTCGGTGATTAGCTGGATTGCGGCATTTATTTCGTTATTGGTTCGACGGAGGGATTCCGCTATGAGGGCCGAACTGTAGCCCATCTCTTTGAGGGTTTTGTAGAGTTGTAGGTTCACCTGAAGTAAATCCAATGAGAGATTAATATTAATAATATTAAGGTTTTAGCTGTTGAGGGCTAATCTGAATTGGTAAAACATATTCATATCTTACAGCTTGACCATCAGCGCAAACCCCGAGCTTTTTCTGAAGCTTTCTCTTTTTGAGATCATCCTGCTCTTGTTTCTTTATTTGTGACTTTTCTTCCCTTTTTCGGATAATCCAATCTACAGCACTTGTTAGATCGCCGTAGGTAGTCCGTAAAGCCATTCGAGCTTCATCTTGACTGTAACCTGGTTTTGGAAAGGCAATACAAGTATATTTAATTTGATTGTATTGAAACTCCCCGTGCTAAGTCGGTAGGTTTTATCAAATAAAACTGAATCTCACCCATATTAATTAGGGAAGCCAACTGATCATCGCTAACCGTCAAACGCTTCAACTCTGCTTCAGCTTTGCTAAGAAAGAACCTTGATTTTTCAATTTGTCCCAAATGATAGCTAGCAATCCCTTGGAGCAAATGTAGACGGACGTAAAGAGCAGCTTCCCAGCCAGTAGAACCCTTAAGAGCTATGACCCTCTCCATGTCTTCGCCGTACGACCGCTTTAACGCCTGTTCGCACTTCTTTAACCTCGTTTCAACTTGCGGAAGTTCGGCAATGCTCTCAAGACTCAGGTAACACCAAGCTATGTCTAGATTAAGGAGACCGTAGTTGTCCACCATATCCAAAATAGTTGACTGACATTGGCTTAACAAAAATAATTTAAATATGGTAAATTATATGAAATCCTCAGGAATTTCTACTAAGAAATCTAGATATTAATAATCATACCTGTAGACTGTATCAGCTTCTAGTAGAAAAACTAATGATTTCGAAAACTGTCGAGATTTCATTGAAGCTCGTCCCTTCTCATGCAAAGCCAGTGCAACTGCAAGCGCTTGTTTCTCACATTCTGGTAAATCTAGAGGTTTCCCTGATTGATCTGCAACCTACACGAATTAAAAATTTTTTATTCTTTATTCCTCTCTCAAAAGCTTTTAAAAATATATTTCAATACCTGAAGGGAGTACCCATCAGTCCCATCTTTATTTGCGAGAAAGTTCGCAGACGCTTTCGTTTCTTCTAACTCTCTGAACTGATCTTCAACTTGCTAAAACACATGATAAAAAAAAACATAAAACCTCCTGTCCCTAACCAGTATAACCCAGCCAAAACTACCTGTAGGGTTTCATGATCTCCTGCAACAGACAGAACCATAATTTGTCCCCCGTTCTTAACATTCTGCAACTCTAAAAGTCGATTCTCATCGATAACCCTCCCGGCACAGATAAGCTTCAGTCGATTCTCATGGACGGAGATGAGCTGGGCAATCGTTTCCTTCAGCTGTTTACCCGTCGTCTGAGATAAGGACACTTGGATTCGGGCTGCAGTCCCTTCAGACTTATCTGATTGAAACCCCGAGTATCTTAGCCTAATTGTGGCTAATCCCGTAGTTTTATAGACCTCTCTTTCTGCCAATCTATCAACAAAATACCCAATTAAAACCCCAATCTCTCTCTCTCTCTCTCTTAGTCTAATCCCAATAAAATACCTCTCGATCGCGTTTCTCTGCAAAGCAAAAATCACCTCCAGAACCTCTCCCTCAGGTAGTTCCAACTCTGTCGAATATCTTGATCCAATTGCCTACAAATTACAACTTTCCATTTTAATACTCCGCCCCCGATTAAGGGCAAAAGTAACCTCAAAATCACCACCGCACTTACAAGTATTTCATTATCATTGATACTCTTGGTCAGCGCGTAATAAAACGGATCCAGCCATAACTTTATCCCGTCAACATTCAGCCTGTCTCTTATCCGAGCCTTGATAACCAAAAAAAACAATTAAAAATTCACCCTCAAAAAAATACCAAATTATCCAAAAATTACTGCAATTAATTCTTCGACAAACGCTTCATCATTTGTACGACCAAAACGATGCTCTGAAGCATCCTTAACATGGGAGAGATGCCCCTGTTTAACATGTGAAGGATAGCAATAGCAAACATGCGGCTTAATTAACGCGAGCGGCCTATTGTCGAGGAATTACGGTGATACAAAAAACTCCATACATGAAGTGCACTTTCAGCCAAGGCAGGAGATGACGTCTTTCCATCCAAATTTGCCATTTTTATCAAATAATGTCCTGTTTTTCCTGTAGAAATTAAAATAAACACCTACAATTTCAGTTTCCGACCGATATAAATTTTTTTTTGAAAACAAAACCTCATTCCTTACCAAGTTTGCACCAATTTTTAACCCATAATGAACAGTTTCCAAGGGTCTTTTACGGATTATGATGATGATTTTTCGAAAAAGTTGATCAAAATTTTGATAAATTACTCCTTTTTTTGATAGATTACTTCTTTTTTTTGATAAATTACTCCTTTTTTTGATAAATTACTCCTTTTTTTTGATAAATTACTCCTTTTTTTGATAAATTACTTCTTTTATTATTAATAAAAATGACGATGCTGTTTTTTATTGTTGTTTGTTGATGAGAGAAATAAGCCTTAGTAAGTTGTATGCCGCGTAGGACTCCACGTGGGATCCTCATATGAATTTATCCTACCGAAAAAAATATATAATCCCCGTTTTATTTTGACACTCGTTTTATTTTTATTTATTAAAGTAATCGGTTTTTTTTATAGGGGATTAATTTTTAATTAATTAAAATAATCAATTACTTTTCACTTTTCATAATCTAGCAGGAAACAGTTACAACCTGCTATCTATATTTAGCATTTTCATGAACTTTTTACATGAATTCGAGCAAAATGACGTTGAATTTAAATATTTTTATTAAAGTTTTAAGGCTTTTTTTTATAAAGTTTTATGAAAAGTAAAATATCGAATGCATGGAACTTAAAAAAATGGACTTTATGATCAAATTGATTACAAAAAGTGAACAAATTTAGAAGATATTTAGTAATTGCCATAAATTAACTGGAAGGGATCAAGAAACTCACTCGTGTGCCAATTTATAAAAATTAATTAGAAACGAACACTTTTTATAGCATTTTTTATAAACTAAAAAACGCCAAATAAATGACCAGAGTTGAAGAAAAATTCCATGAATAAATATTTACATTCCTGCTACTATCCCCGACCCCGATAACTAAAGTTAGAAACCTTTGACGAAGAAACAGTTCTTTCATAAAATTCTTAAGGGTCAGGTCAGCTCAAGGTCAAAAGGTCAGGTCAGTTTGAAGATGGAAATTATGCTGGATCAAGAGTGAAAGTTTGAGGTAAATGTTATGATTTTTACTATTTTTTATTAGATATTTCCATGCATAAAAAACTCCACTTTTGTTGCATGCATTTGTTATTAGCATTTTTAGCATGTTTTTTTCATTAAAAAGTGTTGATTCTTGAGGTGGATAAATGAGAGAAATACAGGTTCCAAAAAACGACTAAATCACACTTATCTTGTATTTAAAAGCTCTTATCGGGAAAAGTTGTAAGTTTCATGCATTTCAAATTCAAACCTACCGACCTACCTTCCAGTATTAAACTTTATCTGAAGGGAATTGGTAAAAGAATCTGCAAAATATGCTATGAAATTGTAACAAAATGCTAAATACTCCTATTTTAGTGCAAAAACAGTTATTTTTTAAGTATTCTTCATCTTGAACTCGAAAAAAGAGTTATATATTTCTGTTATCTTTTATAATTATTGTTCTTGTACGAAAAAAACAAGACTATTGTAGGTTTTTCATGGACTTGGTTGAGTTTGGCATTTTATTTGTTGAGTAACGATTATGTGGTGACGCTAATCATAATCCCTACTAATGTAGCTAAAATCCTACCGTATAACCTCAAATAGTGTCCTCCTGTAAATAGAGTCCCCTTAGTATCCCCCTTTAATTACTATTAATAACCCCATCATTAATCGTATGTTAAATTTTACCTTTTAAAAAAACTGAAAAAGGATTAAGTGTCCGGGGCGCTATTCGAGTTTAACGGTATATTTGCTAATAAAAGCTTACTTTTCTACTAACTTTGGTGAATATGAATACATTTATCACTTTCAGACAGCAGAGAAGAGTGTATGTAGATTAATCAAAAAATAAAGCAAGGTCAAGAGATTTACAAAAAAAGAAGATGCTACATTTCATTACTTGTTGTAATGGAAAGTGTAAGAGATGAGTTAAAGAATAATTAAATCCTATGCCATCCTTGACAACTTTTATACAAGAATTACATGGAATGAGATGAGAACATATACCAGCATTTATTTTTCTACCATTTTATTTGCGATGCTGCGGTAGGATTAGTTTTAAAAGTCAATTTTTTGCTATCTTTTTGTTTATGTATTCGTTTTTTAAATACATTTACATTAATTTAATCCTCAGTTTGCTACTGTCTTTTATAAATCTTTATTGTACCTCTCTCAATATCAATAAATGTTTTTATTCCCCTAAATAAAGGTAAAAGTGAGGAGGAAATAGCCAGAGTTGGTACTAAATCCTGAGAATTATTTATTTGGTGGAATCATAATCCTGGCCATGAATTAATTGGCTTTTCCCTTAACAAAGTGTAACTACTTAAATAAATTGTACAATTGAGTCTAAAGTAAAGAACAATACGATGGACCTTTTACGTAGCCGAACAACTCATAATATTTATCTGAATAGTTAGTAAATCCAAATAACTATTTTTCTACTAAATAAATATATAGTAAAGCTAAAAAGAAAGGTGGAAATTGACAGATAAACAGATTTAAAATGATAAGTTTCATTGTTTCTTAACTGCGTGTGTATTTAACTTAACTTTTATATCGGGATTGACTTTCATGCTTAATTCTGTGCAACTCACAACGCATAAAAACACAACTGCCAAATAAAGATTGTCAATCTCGAAAAGTCAATGTCTGAAGGTAAGAAACCTTATTGTTATTTTAAATTAAGTATTTTGTTGGTTAGGAAAGATAAGCGTTACAAGTTATGTATTTTACTGGTGTTTTTGGGTAATTCTTCCATTTAATATTGAACATCTTAAGACAAGCTTTATTTTTCTGCTTTCCTAAAATGTTACTTTTTAGTTTGTGAAAGGCCTGTTGTTTCATATAACTTCAACTTCAACTATGAGTGAAAATTTATTGGTAATTTTTAATGGTAGGAATCAATTAGAAATACACTTATAAAAGTACTGATTGATTTCAATTGGATAAAAAAGAGGCCATCCACAAAATCATCATCAGAGTCAATCAAATAAAAAAAACTACTTAAGTTAGTAGTAACCTCTTCTCTGACGATTCTAACGTACGAATGAATTAAAATTAATGATAAAAAGTATAAATGAATGTAATTATTATTATTGAGAATAAATCAAAGCGAACAAGTAATAATATTCCTTGATGTTTACAAAGTAGTATTGCTAGTATTCCCTGCCTCCTGCTTATTTTGATAGTTTGTTGTTATCGATTTTTTTCATGTCTGTTTCTCTGCTGACATGACAGATAAGCTGCAGAGTTACGCACACAGTCCACTCAATCTCTTCTTATCCGTGTTATCCTTAGACAAACTATTGTAGAATTTAATTGTCAGATAATTAAATTGTGGAGTTGATAAGTACAAATTCTCATGAGGCTATCCAAAGGTTAAATCAAAGCCAAGTTTAATAAACGATAATTAACTTGAATAATTTTAAGTTTAAAAAAAGTCCCGTAGAAGTCATGAACTTTTTCTCGGACAGATATTTAATTAACTCTGATTAAGAGACAATGCAAATAAAAAGATTCCCCGTAGTAAAGTTGGATTATCTTATGAAAAAAATGTTTTGATTTCCTCTAATCCATTATTTTATTTGTTTACAAGTTAATCTCTTTAAAGTTTAATATTTATCTTTCGGATTCATTCATGTCTTTCCCCTTATTATCATTACAGTTTGTATTGTATTGTATTGTAACATTATACAGTTGTAGTAGTATAGTTGGTATATTTACAGTATAATTGCAGCTTTACAAGTCAAGTAAAGTTGTACCGGGTGGCTTAGCTATTATCACTATCATTATTTTATCATTCACAACACAACAAATGATTCATGGACTTCCGAATGAAATATATTACTTTTTGTGAGAGTAGTTGTACAATTCCTATTTAGTTTTGACACTCAATCGTAGTAAGTGAGTTGTTGTAGTCTTGTACTGCTAGATTGTAAGAGGTGTGTGTGCTCACTTGAGATATTTTGCACAAACTGCATCAAGTTAGTTTAGTAGGCAACTAACTACTCCAAGCAAAATTGTATTCCAAATAAGGGAAAAACCACACCTGGGTTTTTTACCAAGTTTTTAAATTAAATGAAGGGTTGTTAACAACAGGGTTTAATTACTTTCCTACTTCATGGCATCTAAGATAAAATAAATGCCCTAAAAACCCATAAAAGTTATAACTGTAAAAACCGTAGGAAGGAAAGGGTTCCACTAATTTCTAACTTCAGCCGGTATAAACCGAAATGAATAAGAAAGTTGGCCACTTAAAGTTAACTTTAATCCATTCATATTTATGTAATTGATAGTTAGACACAGGAACAGGACTCTGTAGTTGGGTTTTATCAGTTATGGAGCTTGGGCTCATTTCCTGTGGTTATTTTATTCGCTTTATAGCTATTTACTTCTTGAAATGAAACATACATAGTTGTAATCGTTAGCTTGTTGAGTGAGAGACTTTGTTGAGCAAAAGAGTGATAGGGTTTTGTAGAATTTGAACTCCAATTTTGGAAGGACAGTTTAGTAGAAACCTGGTTAAAAGTTGAGTTTAGCTGTCCGTCTTAATTGATGACAGTTAGACAGTTTGACAGTTTATAAATTTAAGATTTAGCGTATTAAAAGTAGAGATGCCTCACAGAAGAAGGAAATTGGCTGCTGTTGGCCGTCTTCCCGTTATAACTGAACCAAGTAAGAAAGACGCAAGAGAGAGAGTAAAAGTAAAGTTTTAAAACTCAAATAGATTTCTTTCGAAATAAAATAAAATTCATGTTGAACGATATTTGTAATTTACGATGCAATAAATAATAAAATTATAAACTAGAAGATTTTTAACTCATTCTAGTTGTTATTTCAGGAATTGGAAGGTATATTGTTTTTTTCTGTAAAATAATGTTATCTTTCCCTTTCCAAAATGTGAGTGATTTAGTAAAATGTAGCAATCAGTATGAAGCCTATTTCCACTAAATTATCACTTGTTTTAGACATATCTTCAGTATAAATTCATAATTAAACTTAAGTTTAATAACTGGTGGGCTTAATTAATTGATTTTGGTCATTTCTAAAAACATGTATTAAATATAAGAATATCATTTTTGATATTGTAGAGACAGGAGGAAAGCTGGCCGGGACGGAGGAAGAAGCCCACAACATCCTCTCCAATAATACGAAAAATACAAATACTTTTACCAACACGAACTCATCAGACGAGAGCAGACCCCTCACAGCCCCTGTGTTATGGGCGCTACGAAGACGCATTGCAAGTACGTCAAATATATCCTTATTTGTGGTAGTTTATTGCATGAAAAATCGGATTTCGGATCAAAATTTGAAACCCCGAACACGAGCATTGATCAGGAAGGGTAAATCCACAAGCATAAATCCTAACCGTTGCTGTAAAGTCCCACTGAATATCATGAGTTTAACTCACAACCCAATATACCCGAATTAAAGCATCTCTATAATAGTAACCTCATGCAATTTAGAATTGTTCCTCAAAACTCGGCGACTTTACTAAGGGCCCAGCCTATATTTTAGGGACTTACTGTGACGGTGCATTATAGATAGAGCTTTTTTGGCATTAAGTCCCTGCATAACTTTCTCCAACACTTGCTAACTTTCTTAATACAAAAACCAACAAAAAAATCGACTTTCCACCAGGTAAAACCCCCGTGAAAGTATGGAATATCTTCTATCTCGATGTCTAAAATGATCTCCACTACGTTTAGTAAAGAATCATAGATGAAGGTAGCAAGTAAACTATAATATCGTAGGGATTTTGAGGTGGTAAAGTGAAAAAAATCATCCTCGCGTTGGTTTAGCTTGAAAAACACTCTGTTTTTATTGACTGTGTGTTATTTTTATGAAACGTAAACTCTTATTCTGAATGTTATTCTACTTTCACACGGCTTTTTTTACTGCTTTCTCGCACTTCTCTACTAGCAAAACTTTCTCTGTTGAGATGATAGGTGGGATTCACTGATGTTACACTTTATCAACTATCAGTTCTACTCCCATTCTCAACATCGTTAAATAGTTTATGTTTTTATCCCAATTGTCAAGTATGTGATATGGTGGACAGTTAAAAGAAATGGGTGGGTAGAAGGTTTATTTTATTAATATTGCCATGTGTGGTTGAAACTGGGATTTATTCATTTGTTTTAATGGGATACCGTACAACTCCGTATTACAGCCCATCTAGAATAGAACCTTCTTTCTTATACGAGTAGCTTATTAGGGGTAGCCATATTTAAACTAAACTGTAATGCTAAAGTTTACCCTCCTGCTAAAAACCCCTAGAAATAAATAGTTCCTGGGGCTGTAATACGAGGTTACACGGTATATTAATACTGCTAAATCAAGGTAATGTAGGTTTACATGCATTAAATTTGATAAATTCAGCGTTCAAGAAGTTCTAACCTTGAAGTTTAAAACATTTTGATCCGATATTAAAAGTTTACACTTGAGCCATTACTTGAATTAGTATCATTACCATGAAGAGCAAAGTTTTTCATGCGTTCTTCTACTATAATTATAGGATTATGATTTATTATCCTGTTTGTTGTAGCAGAATAAATATTAGAACTCATGCCAAAGCTCCATTGAGAAGATAAACTGGGTGGAATCCTGCTAGATGAATACTAAAAGTTTGAAGGGCACCGTTATTTTTTATAAGTTTTTCTCTCCATTATATTTAAGGTGAAAGCTGAAGTGATAACTTTAAAATTTCATTTCAGATGTGAAATTACTCTAGTCTTTACCCGTTTATATTTTTCTTGTCCCGGTTGTTGTACGGAGGAGTAGGAGTAAGCATAATCGCTATTTCCTTTTGGTGACATTTATGATTTTATTACAAACATTGGATTAGATGCAGAAAAATGAAAACAAAATAGTTCGTAAGAAGGTCTAGAGTAAGGGAGATTAAATGGTAGCGAGTTTCGACTTTTTTTTAACACAGAAGAAGGTACCCTAAACTCTCGCCCATATGCCGACCTCGTTAATTATGCCGCACACCTATCCTTTACATGTTAAAAGGGGTATATCTCCCATTTTTAAAGTCATTCCTAACATATTATTTTTTATATATTAGCCGCTGAATATGGGCGAGGATTTAGGGTACTAAAGAAATTTTTAATTAGTAGAAGCAGTAGTGGTAGCAATAGCAATATTAGTACTAGTGCCAGAAGTAGTAGTAGTTGTAGTAGTAGTAGTAGTAGTAGTAGTAGTAGGTATAAGTAGCAGTAGTAGTAGTAGTAGTAGTAGTATAAGTAGTAGTAGTTGTAGTATAAGTACCTAGTAGTAGCAGTAGTTGTAGTATAAGTACATAGTAGTAGCAGTAGTTGTAGTATAAGTACCTAGTAGTAGCAGTAGTTGTAGTATAAGTAGTAGTTGTAGTATAAAAATAGTAGTAGCAGTAGTAGTTGTAGTATAAAAGTAGTAGTAGCATTAGTAGTTGTAGTATAAGTAGTAGTAGCATTAGTAGCTGTAGTATAAGTAGTAGTAGTTGTAGTATAAAAGTAGTAGTAGCATTAGTAGTAGTAGTATAAGTAGTAGTAGCATTAGTAGTTGTAGTATAAGTAGTAGTAGTAGTAGGACTAGCTGGATAAAGATAGTTGTAGTAGCTGGTAGTCTTGTGCAGTCAATCTCTTTGTTTTCAGCTTTCACTTCGTTGTACGAAAGGACAAAGGTAGACCACATTATAATTTACTCGGGTTAGATCTAGCTTATTATTATTTATACCTCAAAAGCGTACATAATTTCTAATACAAATGCATTTACATGGTAGTTCTCATGATTGGTGAAATAGTAATAGTAAAAGCCAAAGCCACATTAAAAAATCCTGTTGTGTAATGCATAATCCAATATCAAGCTGGGCGTAGAATTCGCTTCGTAGTTTCGTCAAAGGACCCCATCTTCTTCCATATTAGCAACCTTCCTTGTGCTTTGTGATTACAATCATGCAGTGAGTATGAGTACCTTTTGATGTTTTTCTCTCTCCAGCCAATCTTCTTTTTTATTTCCTACCTCAAAACCGGGTGGGATTACCAAATACCCGGGTATTGGGTGACGGGGTTTCCTTCATGGTAATCCAGTTTATGGAAGCCTGTCAGCCTGTGTGACATTTCCTTTAATTGTAAATACTGATGGGTGAAATTATGATGACGTGTTGGTACAAAAAGGAAACCGTTGTACAGGAAACTCTAGTATGGAGCTAACTTATAAATCAGTAGTAGTCAGGGTGGGTCATTTCTGTTTCCCTTTTGAGGTCTCATTCATGTGAAAGGTTCTTTGATCGATCAAGCTTTACACTAATAAAATGACCTATTTTACAAAGAAAAGTTTTGTGATTTCAGTACTTGAAACTACCTTTAGGCCTTCTTACCTTCCCGTTACAGTTGGAGAGATCATAAATATTTTAAAGTGGTTTTCTGAGCGTCATGTCATCCCCCTTGGCCTTGCATGTCACCCAATCGTGAGATCGTTTGATGCTTGATTTTATTTTAAACGCCCGTTGAAGGTTACCTGTTTTTTCTCCTGGTTACTGGACTTCCTCCTGTCCTTTATCCCGGTTCCCGTTGATGTTTTTAGATTTAGATGATTAGCTGTATTTTTTGGACGAGATAAATGCACACGACACGAACTACCTAGTTTTATGTCTTTCATATTTTTATGCGTATTTTATATATTGAGTAAGTAGCTTCTTAGGTTAGTATCCGTTAGCTGGTTGAAATGCAATTCATAAAAGTCCAATCAGACTGTTTTAAACCTGTATTTTCAGGATTAATTTCAGTATACCTAACTTTTTTTTTTATCAAAGCTAAGAACCTTTCACCGCGTTTTTAGGGTAGTTGATAGAGAAAGTTAGGAAATCCTGGAAAGAGAAAGTTGATAGCATTTTAAAGTTTTACGTCAAAGGTTTTCAAAAATGTTACTTTAATGGTTTTTAAATGGAATTTATATGTTTGGGCTTCAACTGATTCCGAAAAGGATGAAAGCGTTGGTGTATAGAGACAGAGGATTTAAATCGGAGTATTAAGTTATCATAGTTTTTATTCGAAACATGCAAAGCCATGAACAGACTGGGATACGTGAAGGTTTTTAAAAAGTTGGGAACGCATTTCATTTAAGTGACAAAAATATTTAAATTAAAGACCAGAGTTAGATCAGATTGGTGATCTGTTTGTACTCTGAATTTTTCCCAGTTTGCTAATTGATTTGTGAAAGATTTAAATCGGTATAATTTATAGGTTTGTTGAAATATGTACAGTTTCTAAACAAAGTTTTATTTATCTTTCCATGTCTCGAAGTCTGACCTAGTTTAAACTTTGCTGGTGTACTTTAAACTGTAGAGTTTAAATGTAGAATGATCCTTTCCTTCCATTGCATAAATCACTCAACAAATGTTTATATAATTGAGTAGATTTGAGACAGAGATTCAAAACGAATCAGAGACGAAGAAGGCAAAGTTTCCATTTAAAATCTCTTGCAGAATAAATAATCTTTGACTTTTTGTGCGTGTGTAAGGGTAGGATTTATTACATTTTATTCTAGATACTATTCCATAATTTAGACTTATATTTTTATATTATTATTAAGTTCCAATGTAAACTCTCATAGACCAGGGAGCAGTACGGGATTATTGCCCACGAAAGCACATGTATCATTGCAATTCTGAAAGTAAAAGCTGAAAGTAATGTTATCTTTCAAGGACAAATTAAAAGTATGACAGAAGCAGACTTGAGATAATACACAGAATCCAACCCCGCTGGGTGTAATCCCAAGTAAAACACTATACTTTCTCCATCCTTCACTTTCATTGGCCCTTCAAAACTGAAATATAATCTGTAAAATAAATAAGAGACCCTACCTTGCGGTCTATAGTAAATATTGAAGTTAAAGTGCAATATTCTGACTAGGTGCGTGAGAGCTCAATTAATTAATAGAAACAGAATGAGGATCAATGTTTTCCTTGGAGAGTTTAATTTAATGGTTCGGTAAGTGCTTATCCTCGAGCTACACTCATCAGCAATTTCACTGCCGACGGACGGTCAGTCATTAAAAGTCGATAAACAAAGCCAATTACTCTTCCGTCAGTAACGGGTTGGTTAGTGGTGAAAAACCTCTATAATGTTCACTTTTGTGATGCATTTAATGACTCTTTCCGATCTACCATTTCCGTCCGTCTATCTACCCCCGGTGCCTTTACTGATTTTTCTAATTTACTCAGTTGAACCTATATCATGCTAAATAGCCAGAGTGCCTAAGTAGTGCATATATACAGTAGTAGTAGTAGTAGTAGCAGCAGTAGAAGTAGTAGTAGTAGTAGTAGTAGCAGCAGCAGCAGTAGAAGTAGTAGTAGTAGTAGCAGCGGTAGTAGTAGTAGTAGTAGTAGTAGTAGTAGTTAGTAATAGTAGTAGAATTAGCATAAGTAAAGTGAAAAAATGGCATGTTGAGTTTTGCAAACATCTGGGCTATTTTCCCTTGATGTGCATGCTTTAATAGTTTAATTTTAGTTATTCCACGCGTTTTATGTGATGTTATAATTCTCAGGCGGTTGTCTATTTACCAACCGAGGAATGAGTTAATGACATTGCTATTGCTGGCAATAAACTCATCCTGAAGGTTTTTCTGTAAGTTAGTCTAACGTTACTTGAACCCGTGGATCTCACGTTTCATTATTTTGCATAACTTGGGTCGATTCAGCACGGTTGGTTTGGTTGGATCATCGGATCCCCCGTATAGTAAAAGTACTGAGTTGGTTTTACTCTTTACCCGGTTACAAAATAATTAGATATAGAATATTCCATGACAATAGTAGCATGAATATTGTCAGTATGTGCATACCGTATTTCCGGTTTTAATTCCCCGTAAAAATTCCCAAGTATAATTCTCCATAACTATTTAAAAAGTTTAAATCGAAGGATAATGCATTCGAAAGAAGCTGCGATTAAGTAAATATTTTAATAAAACTGTAAATACCTCATACAATATTTTAAAAAGATTAGGCTCTTCGGTATTACGTTAGAGTTATTAACAAGATTGTATCTGAATTTCTCCAACGCACGGCCAATTTAGCATGCTAACTTCCGCGTGAAAAAAGTAGAGCCCTTATTGGCAGTAGTCTAGTAGTAGTACTCCGAATAGAAGCAGTAAAAGTAGTAGTAGTAGTAGTAGTAGTAGTAGTAGTAGTAGTAAAGTAGTAGTATGGGATTGATGACTAAAAAGTTTGGTTATGAAAGTCTTGGCAAATGAAGTTAGTAACCCTGCAGCTTACAACTACATCGTTGCATGCGGAGTGACTAAGTATCAGCTCAAGTTTAGTTAGTAGTTGTCCATATTATTCCAGTTGACACACACTCTTCTAAAATGTATAGAGTATGGGAAGTGTAAGCCTTATAAATGTAATTATTTAAAGGACAGTGTGTTGATGACTGTCTGTGCATTTCGGCGTGAACTTCTATACCCTCCTCTTGTTAGTTTCGGTCCAAAAAGTTTCAGGATGTTTTTTTACTCATGCTAAGTTGTAGTTCTTATTCTGTACCTCGTGCATCCAATTATAAGATAAATGCATCCTTGTTAAAAATAACATTGCAGGTTATAGTTTATTTTCCGTGACTCCCCTTACCATCTACCTTAACTTTCTACTTTGTATTAATAAAAGTTTCCAGTGAAAAATAGTCCTGGATTTTAAAAGAGTTGAAGTAACGAGTGGTGGGAAATACTGCATCGTCTGAACTTTTTATAAAGTCCTTGGAAATCAGTGTCATTATGCTCATACGTCTTTATATTTAGAAATTCTACTCCATAGGCTGTGACCGGTTTAAACATTTCCGAGATCCATTCCTCTAAACAGAACTTTTTCTATAGTAAAGTGAAATGTAATTTAAAAACGATAGGCTATCCTGCATAAAAAGTTGTAGAGGGGATCTCCAAGAGTTAAAGTTTATTTCATCCTGGAGCAAAAGCTTTTTTTCCTTATGACTTCTACAAAAAAGGATAGAATTGGGTAAATCCTACTTTTTAAAAATTGTACTTTTAACTTTGTTTGAGTAATTCACTTGACACGGACAAAAGTTCGCTTTAGTTGAAGAGTAAGAAGGAACTTCTGGGAAAAATCGAGTGGAAAGTTCTCATATATTGGGGACAGTTTAAAGGGCAAACTCCGTCGTACGTGTTTTAACATTTTGGAGTTGTATTATTTAAAATTACAAATTCTTTTTGCTGAATAAATGTTCACAATGTTCAAAAGCATGTTTCATTTTCATTCTATATGCGAGAAAAAGATCATAAAAAGGAAAGTACATGTTTAGTCAAGTGAGGCCAGTGGAATTTAGAAAGTTTAAGTTTAAAATTTTTACCAATATCTTTTGCTGGGCATGAAATAGGAAAAACAAGCAAAATATTTGGGAAATTAACAATTTAAATAGGGAAACTGCCTGGGTTTTGTCAAACCTTTACTGAGGCTAACTCAACTGAAAATAATTTGTGAAATATATTATTTATTTGTGAAAAAAGTAGACAAACGTGGATAGTAGTTGTTACTGAAAATGTTTTTTCTGCATACATCCATCCATGCTTGAGTCCTTCCTAATATTATCTGCTCTACTGAAGCGTGAAAAATGACAGAGACCTTGGCCTTTTTCAAGGCAGTAAAGTAAAAGTATGAATATCTAGGAATGTAGTAGTAGTAGTAGTAGTGGAGCGAAATATTTAATTATAAAACTACAGAGCAAAACAAAAGGTCAGGGTCTTTCAATTTACTTAAGAGTTTTGCAGCTCAAAGAATTCGTAGCTAATATTATATGGCTCTTTTGATTGCAAAAGGTCTAGTATCAGAGTTATGTATTTTCAATTCAAATAAATAAAAACTGTACAACTATTCTCAATAAAATCGCATTACTAAATTCCAAAGCTTATTCCGTTTTTTCTGAGAACTTGAGCTGCTACAAATATCAGTAGCTTGTAGCTATATTATTGTAACTTTAAATAACATCAATATTATTCCCAGGAAAGCTTAGTCTCAATTCTACAAAAGGGTTTTTTTTTCAGAAGTAAACGCTGGGAACAAGGCAGTGGCCGTAGAGATAGGAAGGTTAAGCCTCCCGTGAGATTGAATTCCGAGTTTTTCTGTAGAAAAGTCCCCTCTCTCTCTTTCTATTTATTTTTCCGATTTGGCATACAATCTTTTATTCCATATGTCAATCCAAGCCATCGTATCCTTCCTACCACCTTATCTTAAAGAAATATGGTTGTAGCATAACTGTCAAGTGTAGTGGAAGTCCCTTGTGATAAATACCTAAAGGGCCTTTCACTTTATGACAAGCAAGTAAGAGATAAGAAAAAGTAGAAAGTATGCTACACATACAGGACCTTTCAGCTTTCCTATCTCACTTTCTCAGCCTTAAAAAATGTCTCTCAGAGTTGGAGGAAATGGGGAAAATAGGGAAAAAGATAAACATTTCGTTTACTTCCCTACTTCATTTGTTTTGATGTAAACGACGGAGTGAGTGAATAAGGGAAACATGTTTTGTGAATCCCATCGGGACTGGGAAAAATCAATAAATTCCCACAGGTGTGTTTCCTTTCATGTAGCAAAAGTTCTACCGATTACCTTTCTTCTTCTCTGTAGATTCTCACCTTTATTAGACCAAGGGACTCTTGTTTCTCCAACCTAAAATGGTACTTAAAAACTATGTAAAAGTTCATGATTTTTAAATAAGGGATGTATACAGAAGTAAGTAGTTTTTTTAACTAATAAATAAAAACTGGCCCTGGCACTCCTCATAGTTACTGCATCAGCGTCAATCTAATAACAGCCTCTTTCTATATTTTATTTAGTAGCCATTGATAGTTAAAATATCCCTAGTAGTGTACTAAATACGAATGAACCGGATTCTAACGGATATTTGGTAACTTTCACTTAGCAGGATGCAAGAACCATCCATCCATCCATCCCAAAATAACATGTCGTTAGTTATAATATATTATTTAAAATGATAAACTTCCCAAAGTGAGCATACCTAATTTTGCCAAGAGTAAAAGTAAAGTCTAGAAGAAAGAAACTTCTCGTAGTTTAAGTAAAGAGGGTGAAAGTTAAGTGTAGTAATTCGACTTGGTAGAAGGAAAAACGTGGTAAAAAAGGATATTAATGTTTCAAAACGTACCGATAATGAAATAAGTGATATGCAAATTGTTAGTTTTCCCTATGTCAGTCCCATGTCACTTTCTTTCCCAGTAATAAATTATTCATTCAGCAAACTTATGGTAGAAGATTGCTTATTTTAGCATATTCTTTCTGTAAAGTTTTGAATAAATTCAAGACGACGTCAGGTGGCTGCGTCTTTTTATTTCTTACAAAAAAGAAGTCTTTGAATCGAGTTTTAAGATCGTAAGTTTCGTAATGTTATTTTACTAAGGAAATAAAATGTTTACATGAAGTATTCTTAGCTACAGTCAACGGTACGGTTGTAACCCTTTATGAAGTCATTTCAGATCCATCTTCCTCGGCTTCGGCTACAGTCTATTTAATGTAACGAGTCTATAAACCTAAGTAGTATTTTGTTTTATTTCCTTATTGTTGGAAGTTCAATTTTGTATATTTTTCTATCCAAATTTGTTTAGCATTGAGAAGGAGGGACTTTAACTATAAACTTTCATCATATATCATTTCTCCTGCTTGGCTTCCTCATGTTCCTTAGATAGCCCGAGTATAATAAATTGTAATTGAATGAGCTCCTGTGACGTAAATCCCTTCTCTGTACAACCGTCCTTCTATGATGTAGTTACTTATAGATTATTATTATGTCTCAATAGCAGGAATCCATCCACTTACTTTACTAAATGAGGAAAGTAAGTACTAAGACTTCACTAAGACTTTATTATCATCATCCTCAAATTATACTCTCTCGCTTCCCCTACTTTATTTATTTAATAATAAGAATAAAAAGCAGCACATTACATTTTAGCCTCTTTGCTCTGTCAGCTTTCCAGGGAAAAGTTTAAGGAATGTGTACGCAACCCTTTTTCTAGGATATTGTACTATATTTCTGTAAAAGGTATGGATTTATGGAGATGTGTACGGATTGATTTGAGACTTTCTCAGGTGCCTATTTTCCATACAGAACGTGAAAGCAATGGTATTTAGCACTCAAAATTGCTTGTATAGGCCAAATAGGCGCTTTAAAGGAAGGTGGGACTGTATATTGAAAGACAAGGGAAAGTCATTAAAATAAAAGTTACGTTTAGATAATTCCTGCAAGGTAATACGTCACTCTGTGTGCAATATTAGGGGTAAAAGGCCCTAGAAATCTATCTTTTACGAGGGCGATGAAGCTGATGACGTTATTTATATACTCCGTTTGGTTGGATAGTTATTGTATTATTCCAGAGGGTTATTTTTATGCTGGCAATTATACGGTTTAGTTCCTCACTCAGTGAAAGTTTAGCTTAGTCTAGAAATAGGAACGATTACTGTGGCTGCCATCGGCCCAGTTGATGAGTGGCTTTCTTCCAGAAGTAGTTTCATTATTCTTCTACTTGAACTTTCTCCAGGCCACAAAATACCCGGTTTCGAATAGATCCTTTCATTGTGGCTAGGACTTGTCCAGTTAACTCTCTCTCTCCCTACTACTTCCTGAGTTACAAAGTTTGAATCCTACTTCCTCCCATTCTTTACAAGGTACTTACTTACTTTTGACAGCATTTGAACATTATCTTTCCCCTACTTAGCCTTTCCACCCTTCTAAAGAGTTCCTGTTCATGTACAGTGGCCCAATAAGTAGGGATATATACCGTATATCTCGCTAATAGTAGCCCCCTTTAAATCCTATAAATTGTATCTAGAATTAATTGGTTCAATTTTACCCTGAGAAACCACTCAATTTATCAGTAGTCGGGACCGCAATACATGGGTAATGCTGTCCATTATTCCTAGCTATCCGAGTATCTTTACATAAATTAGCCTATACACTTGGAAAATACTCATTTGCGTTGTAGCGGAACTGGGTAGAATTGTTTAGAGAAGTACACGGTGTGCTGAATAGTTTAGTGGTAAATGTGTAGTAGTTTCTAAGACCAATATTCCATAGCGTTCTATCTATTTTCCCAAAGCCTGTAAACATACGGACCTTTTTCCTAACTCATATTTTCTCCAAGTAAAGAAAGTAAAGGCTTATACTTGGCTTAGTTGAAGTTAGTGAAGTGTGTTGAAAAGCTGGTAGGCCTACACGTACAATACATGACATGGAGAGACGTATTTCTAAGTAAGGTCTTACTTTTTTAGCCTTCTTATTTGTTACTAAGATCAGTCGCAGTTTATTTCTTAAAGGTTTTACAACCAGCTAAAACTGCGGAGAAAGAAAAAAAGTTTCTTGTATAATATATTTCCATTCTTTGGTTCTACTTTTTAGGATAACAATAATAATTATCCACCCAGTTGGTTACATTCAGCAGAGCGAGATACAAAGAGGCTGATAAGTTGGTATATAAAGTGGAGAATAAGACAACTTTGTGGTTAGTGTTAGCAAGACAAAGTAAAGTGGTAGAGGAATTGAGTGAGAGAAGTCACTTTACTTCAGTCAATGAGTGACAGTAAGTTGTTGGTTATAAAAAGCTAGAAAACGTGATAGAGAAAGCTACTACTACTTGTAACAGAATGGGAAAGAAAGTGTGAGGATTCTTGGGTGAGCGAAGAGACTTTTATTCAGGTTTTTTTGACAAGTTTGCAAAGTTAGTTGAAGCAAAAATTGGGATAAGATGATGTCAGATTGCTTTGTAAAACGATACAGGGAATTGTGTTAACCGTATATTTCAGAAATGCATCCCGGGTGGGTTGTTATTAAACTCTGGCAGTGGCAGGGCTTGAGGTTTAATATCAACAAAGTAGGTAGAGCTTTTGACAAATTGGAATATGGCTGTAACGCTAGTTTATTTTATTCGAAATTGCTTGAATAGCTCAATTCTTATTTTGAACTCTGCTGAGTTTTGTAGTTAATTATAATTCCTCGATCGATGTACGTTGTGTTGGAAGGGTCGTTAGGTTTATAGGGTTTATTGTAGAACGTTAAGTTGCTTGTCTCTGTTGAGGAAATGTTTCCCATAAGCACTCGGCACTAGAGTGTCATTGTATGCCAATCAAACGGCGTAACAGTGTTTACTACTCGTTGTTAATTCAATTGGCCACCTGAGGGGGAACTCCATGTTATTTAGATACTCTATCACTTTACTTACTCCAAGAACAGAGAACTGGGTAAATTGTATTTCAAACTGTAAACAAGATCACAGAACAAGGTAGCGAGAAATAAGCCGGAGAGGACAGAGAAAGCTGGTAATACAATTTAGCCATCTTTAGTAAATTTATGTATTAATAGTAAATCTTTAGTTGATGTATTATGCAGAGTATTCTCTTCTTTCTCCACTTGATACGAAACTCCTTAGCTCAGCTTTGATTAGATTAAATTGTACAAACTACAAAGGGTATCAAACACTGGATAAACCAGTTTAAACACTAGAAATGAGCTGTAGACACACCTTACATAATATGTACCTCGTAGTAGTATATTCCCCTTTCATAACAGCCCTATGAATCCTACTTATAATACCGTATTATTTCGAATAGTGACCGTAGCTACTACTAAATTATAACACGGTTAATGACGTTCTTAGTAGTATTAAAAGGGGGCTAGTATTCGAGACAATGCGGTCGGTATAAGCTAGCCATATTTAATTAATATGTTAAAGTTGGTAGTGAACCGTGCAGAAGTAAAGTTAGAAAGTCCCTGCTGTACGTTGAGGATATAAAATAACAAGTACCGTATTTCCGGAAATTAATCCCTCCCCCCTCGAAAAAATCCCCCTATCCTTTCCATGTTAAAAATTAAAAGTCGCCCTATCTTCCCCATGTTAAAAGTTTTTTCACTTTTTGCTTTGAAAAGGAACTCCCCCGGGGGATGTACCAGTGAGTGGATGTGACGACGTTATAGTTGCTAGTTCAAAGTCGTATTAATAATCTTAGCGTAATAAAATATTGGGAAGATGATTGCTTGAAATTTGATAATAGAATACTTTAAAAAAGTAGGAGTGAAAGCTTAAAACGGGTAACCAGGCAGGTAGCTAGGGAGGAAGGATGAAGAAGGGGAAACCGGCCAACCAATTCATCCTTCTTCTTCTTATCTAGACCGAATAAGCCTCTTTTTTGTTTCTATATTTTATATTATACAACAAAATGAGTGATATAATATTTGGTTGACTAAATCCTAGCAAATATTGAGCTAATGACAACTCTGGAACTTTGTCACAACCTAACGTAAGCCAGTTTGTATTTGGAGAGTGCTTGTTTACTTGTAAGACAAATTATTGCAAGTTTATATGCACGTTTTGCTAATGAACTGTTAATAAAGTACAAAAAAGGATCAGGTTTAAGCTTTCACTGCTACTTTCTTTCCTTAAAAATGTCCAACTAGAGTATCAATTAGCTAAATCATCATCATCGTTATCCCTGCTTGTTGCGTAACATTGAAAATCCTTGATGTAACTGCCCTAAATGTGTACAATAGTGGACATCTCGTAATATTTTTATATTATACCATTAAAATAAATAGAGGGTGTAGAAGCAATGATTTGTAATTACTAATTATAGTTGGAGATATAGCATTACCTGGAGTAACGGACTATTTATTTACCTTGAATACTTGTTGCGACATAGCCTGTCGTTGCATGGCATGTTTGTTATGTAACGAGCTTGTTGCGATGCATTTGTTTTATTCTTCTTATCATAACAAGTATCATATTTCCGGTACGTTAAAAATAAACATCCTTCCTATCTTTCTAAGTCAAGGTTTTTTCTATTTTACCTTTGAGCCAATGATTCCCCAGAGGAATAAAAACGGGTGGAAGTTAAATGTTTAGTATCCGTATCGTATCTATGAGATTATGGAGTATTATGGATTAATGTTTATATTTTAAAGTGCCTTTGTACTCAACTTTCTCGTTGAAAGGATTACTCAACAGGTTGTAGAACCGGGTTGTTCGTTGTGGTTAAGGATTTATGTAACTTACGTTGGATTATTATAGCAGCCATAAAGGGATGTTGTGTTCCTTCAACACTTTCCTATGATTTACATCCTGGCCTGAGTATCATTTCCATCTCACTGTCTGTACTTTTTGGTGCACTGTAAATGCATAGACAAAGAATCACTTGTGATCTTAGAGTAGAGAATAGTATATATATGCTATTCTATACTCTAACCTGGTGATACTTCGTCTATGCTGTAAATGCTTGGACAAAATTAACAGGGGAAACAGTTTTGGGATCTGTCCGTATTTTATGTTATTGAAATTAGCAATCAGAAACCATAATCTTTCAAATGGGCATTTAACCTAGCCAGGATCTTTTATTCACTTTGGTTTTTAGCAGTTTAGTCCTATTTTAATATAAATTTTTAGCTAAAGACGCACACTCTCATTTGCAGAGAAAGGATAGAGAAATCTGAAATTGGCTACTTTCACTGTCTTGTAAATTTGTAATCAGTTTTTAAAACATTAGGACTCTCGATAGTTTTCTGACAATGTGGGAAAAAATCAATAGACAAATTATCATTGGCTCTTTGGATGTAAACCAGCATTGTTGACTTTGTTGATTCCTTTGACAATAAAGGATTATTTATTATCCTTTTTCCTGTCATATAAAGATTATTAATCCAATTTATTTTTACATATGCTTGAAGATGGACTTAAAGTGAGTATTTTGTTTATTCCAGGGTTTCCTCAGAGCCGGGACATGGAGGGGTGTGAAAGTGGTGGGAGTGGGGGTGGCTATAATAATTCAGAACCGAACTATTATGATCCAGAATGTGCTAGGATGGAAGCCTGGCTGGATGAGCACCCTGACTTCTCTCATGATTACTTTATAAGGTAAACTATTCACCCATATTTATGATTATTTACTTGGAAAATAATAGCTTTATGGGCAAAACTTTAGCTAGAGAAAGGTAAAAGTGTAGTACTTTTTTTTGGGATTTATACCATTATAAAAAGGGTATTTACTTGTGTGCTTTTGTACCAGTGGACTTTGCACATCCTACAGTTCCCTCAAGCATTGACTGTTGTCTATCTCTGTAGATCTTTAAGATGAAAGTTAAATGGAACCCAGTTTCCTCTGATGCGTAAGAGGGAGATCTCATTTCATTTGATGGTGAAAGTACTCAAGCACAAGCTCAAGATTAATACTTGCCTCCTTGATTGAAAGTCAGTGATTATTTTGAGATTTCGATCACGAAGATGAAGGAGGTAAACTTAGGATTTCATTTAGATTCCAAAGCCCCTTTCTGTGAAGGGAACTGGAAGTAATTTAAGTATTTGATTAAATAGATAAGTCACCTTCACGGAACACTGCTTAGGCTAATCATTCATTCACTTTCACCTAAGCATTCTTATATAAGCCGCAGTTGTTGTGGAAAAGTAAGCTCGGACGCAGATAGAACGTGATTTAGGTTGGAGTTTGGAATATTTCAGCACAATTTATAATCACCTAGTAGAATTTTGCAAAATACAACATTTCTAACATTTCAGAAGATAGTTCTGTCATTTTATGCATTACTTCATTGCATAATCTTGAAGTAGAGTAAATGGAAATGTAGGACTGGATGGAGTAAATAATTCTGATATTTTATTTATCAAACTTTTACATACGCATAAGATAAAGGAAAGTAGATTTAGATGTTAACCAAGAAGAAGAACAGAGGGAAAAGTTTGGAGTTAAAAGGGCAACTACCCAGCTCACCTTAAGCGGCTAAGCTACCCTTAATCTCGTCTACAACACGCGGTCTGGAGTTGTAATTTATTCATTAAGAAAGAGGTAGAAAGACGTAGATAGTCTTGAACCTTTACAGCTCTCGAAGCTTAAAGGTCGGCTAGAATATTAATGACTTGAAATCTACAGGATAAAAATTAAAAATGCATGGTAAACCCACACACCTAGTTAAAACTAAATAGCGGATAGATTTCTATTGAATATTTAGAGTATAATTCTGCAGGAAAATTAGCTGAAATGTATGAAAAATTAGCCAGCATCGATGGAATAAGTGGGCGAAATATGTTGACAAAAGTATCACTTTTTAATGATCTCAAGTTAATCCTTTCCCTGAATAGTTCTCTTATACAAAAAGGCTTATAACTATTGATAAATCTTCAATGATTCCCAGAGCTTAGGTAATATTTTCAACCCACGTTAAAAAAGTTAGCCTTAAAAAGGCTCCATGATATTTGAAATTGATAAAAACCTAGAAAAAAGTACCCTCCTACCAGCTCCCTTTAAATTCTAGTAACCCGGGTTGATGAAAGGATCACCCGGGTATTACTTTCTCCCTGTCAGTGTCAGTCGGTGAGTGAATAAGATGAGAAAGAAATAACATTTCCCAACTTTCCCTTTAGAAAGTGTATTTTTCTGTGTCTGTAGGAAAGCCCCTCGTGCCGTTATAGACACCTGGCTCGTAGCCCATTCCATCAGTCAACCACCGACCATTGCGGGAGGAGGAGGCACACCCATCTCTAGCTCTGTATTTTACAACAACTCTACAACCACACCCATTACCATCACCTCCAGTACAACTACATCTGCTGCGTCTACCACTACTACTACTACTAGTACTGCTGCTGGGAACTGTTGTAGTACAACCGCAACAGTTGTAACAACCACTGTCACACAGTCGGGTCCGGAAACCCAGGTAAGATAACTCTACAATCCCTCATATATCTTAATATTAGCGTGAATTTCTGTCTGTCGGTTGTGCAAGCAAACTTTGGCCTAGGGAATGTTATATATGGAAGCCTTGAGCAAATATTGGAGTTGGTGAAAGTGTTTGTAATGTGTAGCAGAAGCATAGGGAGGTAATACGTGCATGACTATGAAGATTTATAAATAATAGCTTGAGGGGAGACAAGGCCTTGTCTGTCGCAGAATCTGCCTTACCTGAGTTAGACGTTGACGTTTTGGCGAACGGAAGGGGATACCGTTTCTAATAACATTTTATTAGGAAAAGTCGCAGAAAGTGGAGGTAGAGAGATTGAAACCAGCTTTAGGTTTTGTTCAGAAAAAGGCAACGTTATTTACACACGATGTGATAGGTTTGGGCTTCACATTCTTCAAGCTTCAAAGGTTTTTGTGGATATGTAAATATTACGGAGAGTACGTACAAAGGTTCTGGCTGTATTCGATTTTTTAAGATCAAAGGGGAATTTTTACCTCAGAGGAAATCATGATGAAGAAGGTACTTTTTGAGTTTTTTGTGGGATAAAAACTTTCATAGGAACACTGCTAGTTGGACTACTTCCAACTGAGTTCCCCCACACAGTTGGATATCACACTATCTGAAATTGCCGGCCTATCCTCC
>JAQFZX010000979.1:0-39097 GCA_034682405.1 Hydroisotoma schaefferi | reverse complement strand
CAGACGGACAGACGGACGGACAGACGGACAGAGTGAAAGTTCATTCACATAAAAGGCATTTACATGCCTTTAATAAAACATCAAATGGAGGCAACATTCTTGCTGAGATGGGGACGTCGACGCTTCTAACGTCCATATAGTAATCCTTTTTAAATTTGTTGAGATTCAACTCTCATGTCTCATATACCCGGAGAATTCGGGAAACGTGAAAACTTTTGAATGTCGAAGGCCAAATAATACGTGCATGACAAACTCCCTTCATCCTTTCACTAGCAATTCGTGCTTTGATGTTTAGGTTTTTTAGATCTATACGACCCAATCACTACAAAATGCACTTATAAAATCCCATAATGTGCACCATATTTCACAAAATAATGATAACGATTGTGATTACCACTACCAGCAGAAGGAAATGAAAAAGATGACATAAACGGATAAATATTATCATCCACGACAATTATCAACAAGCGAAGCTTATGAACTAGAAACGTCGCTATCGTTAGGATAATTGATCAATGATCACGTTTAAGGCTGATTCAGCAGGCCGTAAAATTAATCTTACGTAACCACTCGCAAAATAGCGTAAGTGACTGTTTCACACAAAGTTCATCCTTGATATAGAGCAACACGTGGACAATTTGATTATTATCCCCATAAATACCATTTCAATTACCTACTTGGTTACCAAGTACGTAAAGGCCTTATCAAACCTAACTTCGATCCTCTTAACTTCCGCCGTATGCATATAGTGTTTTTAATTGACGCATTGCATCATCTTACCATTCCCAACGTGCCTTAACTTGACGTATAAAATATCTCAGCCTTCTGCAACAATTCTCCATCGTTGGAGGAGGGATGATCAAAGAACATTAATAGAAGATTATAGTTTAAATCTCTGCTAATCACAATTCCAGAGAACTGAAACATTTTTTAAATTCCAGCTGTAATTTTGTAATTAAAAAGCTAAAATATAAATTAAGGGAGCAACTGCAAACAAGAAAGAAAGGATAGAAAAGCAATTAAGGTAGAGGAAAATAATCGCTTGGTAGTAGATGTTGAAAATATCAACGAAATAAAAAAATAAAAATCTATACACAATCTGGGACGACGTATTGATATTTATAGCATCAACTCTTTCCTGCTACGTGAAGCGGTGATGTGAGCCGTATCATGATTCATGAAAAGTTGTCGAGGGCATAATAAGTGAATACTTACCGTTTGCTTTTACTCGATTCTATGAAAACTTTCTTCGCTAAGGTACATACAAAACCTCGGAGTGCAGCTGGCAGAGCCCATTCAAGGGCGCTTTGCCGCAATATTCATAGCCGTTTCTCTTTTTTGAACAAATGTATACGTTTTGTGAGGTTTTTGTTTTTCAATGTGGGGACCAGCCCCCACACATCCATCCCCCTTCCCTACTGTTTATCTTTTTGTGCTTGGACAACTTAAAAAACATTTCCGACTACTTAATCCCTCGATGAGGTTTTTTGACCCCCACGGCTCGTCAAACTGTCGATTTTGGCCAAACTATTTCTATTTTTGTGATTTTGGTGGAAAAGTAGAAAAATACTTTTCAGGTTATTTAATTATCCGGTGGGGTTTTTTTACCCCCACGGGTCGTCTGGTTGACCGATTTGGCTCATCTTCAAACTTAGTCTGAGATGGGTTCTTCTAACCCTCGATGCCAAATTTGGATATTCTAACATCATTTTTCGAGAGTTATCGTGTTCTCAGACAGACGGACGGACACGGCAATCCGTATAGCCCTAGAATGGGCTAAAAATGTACGATAAGTAACAGGCTGTTATTTCTTCTATTAGAAGCTATTATGAGTTTTTAAGATCTCTTTGTATTGTTTTCTGTATCAAGCATACGAGGGGAAATTTCATGTTTGAGTATGCTTTTATAATTGCCTGACATTTTAATACCTGTTTCAACAAACTAAAGTGAATTTCCCGAAAGAAATAACCAGTTAAAAAACTTTACTCATTCATTTAGTTGACGGTGCATTGAGTAAGTCGTTGACTTTTTTCAACGTCCTCCTCCAGAATAAAACTTAATTAAATATCTTGCTTAAGTACATTATTACATTCCCCAAAGCAAAGTCTCTGCTTTGTAGATAAAATACTACTCCGGCTTTGTTGCTAACTCACTCGTGTCTATCGGAAGTTTCATTATTAAAGAACCAAGAACCACTTACTGCTTTCCTTTGACGAGTTTCTCGATAGTGACACACTGTTGTTTCTGGATCAAGAGTCTCTCCTTGGCATGTCGCTTTCTCATATTTTCCAACTCTTTCTGTTGTTTCTTCGTCGCTTTACCATATCCCTTCTCGGTTCGAAGGCTATCCGCAGTAATTGCTTCCAGTTTGGCATCCTCTGTAAATAACCACATCAGAAAATCATACAACAATACCTAACCAATTCACTTCACTCGGTTTACCCAAAAGGATATAAATGGGAAGAGAGAGCATGATAAATAACCCATTTTTAATTCAACTAAAGTTCACAAGCAGTTCAAGGGGATGGATACCAGGATATGAGGTTGAAAAAATAACCTCTCCAATAAACCAAGTTACAGCAGTTGCATGAGAAAGTGCCTTGTTTTAAGTCTTAAGTGGTTTTTAATCACACGGGGATTGGTAATGTTTACGTAGTTTTTTTGAGCAATCAGATATCATGTAATACGCTTCGTATTCTATCCTCGCTTGGTTTAGTTTTTCTTTGCTTACAGTTGGATAGAGAATTTCAATTAACTTCTCAATAATGCATATGAGCATAGCATAGACCACACCAGTAAGACAGGAAGTTCACTTTAAAAATATTTACGTGGAAAATAAATTCTTCCTGCTTTAAAATCCTTCCGGCTGATTTTATCCTGCGGGTAGTGAAATATGCAACGCAACGCTTCGTATTATTTCGCAATCCATTCTATCATTTTTCCGTTAGTAAAACAAATGGCGAAATATTCCGAAACTTTCACTGACCCGTTATGTACAGCTTTCAACAAGCATTCGCCGTAAGACAACTGTTATATATGCTAATGTAAATTAAAACATGTTATGCTCATAAATAACTCCTGGCTTTTCTAACTGGAAATAATATGCCATTTCAATATTCAGCTGTCACTGAAATATTTTCTATTCTGTCGCAATGACAGAAGGTGGCTATGCATGATGATGCTTGATTGTAGAATATTAGTCTACGAAGTAATAAAATTATGTAAGCAAACTTTCAACAAACATTTTTTAGAAAATGAAGTACCTTTGTCTGGATAATTTTTAGAGTTCAACAAACAACTACATAACAGCAGAAATACGTTGATTAAAATGACAACATTAGTAGTGTTATAAAGGCTCTTGAATATCAGATACTGATCTGAAAAGTATTTACATAATTAAGCATGGGGGCAAAGTTGCATGATAAGTTCTAGTAACTTATGTATACTAATTAGGGCTATTATTGGGAAACTAAACGATAAAGTACTGCAAATCTCAATAAGAATTTCTCAAACAAACCTTTGGAATCTTCTTGGAACCGAACTCCTTCAGATTTCTTGGCAGTAGGCCCTCCAGCAGTGTTTCCCATTTTGACATCTTTCGTGCTAATATCCGACTCCTCAATTCCCATTGCTTTCATTTGTTGAGCTCGTTTATCTTGAGCAGACAAAAAGGCTCGTGGATCTGACAAGGCATCCATGAAGTCTGGAAGGTACAAAATAATGCTAGTAGAAGACATATATTGTAAAGGCTCATTGACACTATAGTTATGAAACTGCACAATTACTACAATCGAATTTTGACAGTCGTTCTATTCATCTGTCTGAAACAACTAAACTTTACTAAATGTAAGAAGTTCTTAGTTTTATAATAGATTTTATAACAATATTTTGATTGTAAAAAGAAGACGCCTCTGCTTTCCCTTAAAATACCATAAGTCAATAATACATTTCTAGTTTATTATAGACCTCACCTCCGAATCCATCAGGGACGTAAATTTTAAGCTCAATATTGCAGAAAAGCATGGGTAAAGACATTGGGAAATTAGCCTCAGTCCTCAAAGAAATATGGCGATATCCAGCCTGCAGTCCGTCTAACGGAAGAATCCTCTGTCCAAGCAGTTTTCCGTTTTCATCATAAACCCCAAAACGGAGCACGGCCAAGTCAGGAAGTACAACCTGAGGCAAAAAATTTCACAAAACAACAAACTTCAAAAAACGAACTCCATACAACAGCCAACAACCAAAAACCGATAAAAAAGCATGCTCAATAAAACTTCAAAAAGATAGCTTCAGAGAAAGCAGGAGCAAATGGGTGAATCCCACCTACTTTCTCATTAGAGAAACTCCATTTGTACACCCACTTGTCATTAATAAGAAATGCAATGACCACTTAGCCATCTGTCCCGAGGAACTTTGCCGAGTTACATTGCAACACTAACCTAAGTTAAGTATAGGGCTAGAAAATGAAGAGCTTTAAAAGTGAGTCCTAACCTTTCGGAAAAGGAAGGGATCTTCGTTGTAAACCGGGTTCAGTCCATTAGCTGGTATCATTTTGGTTCTAAATTCTTTACGAATTGTATCTGTAGGTAGACCATACATATCCACTTCCACATAAGTTCCCACTTTCTTATCGGATAAAAACTGTCCAGCAATAACCTGTTGAGAAAAGGTTAGTTAGAACTGAGACAGTGGGTAGGTTTTAAAAGATGTCTGCTTTCAGAAGATAAAGTTAGCGATAAACAAGCTGTAAGAGGTTAGACCCAATAAAACTAACTTAATTGGTTAGCTGAAACTTCAATTAGAGAAAGGTTTTACGATTCATTTTGGTGTACTATTACAAATTGGTCAAAATTCAGCAGAATGTATATAAGTGGAAGTAACAAAACTACAGGAGAAAGGTTTTACCTGGACGGAGCACTGAGCAGCTATCACACCATCGACAGGCGATTCTGCAAAGGGATCGAAGTTCCTGTCGGATCGTCTCATGAAATCAGGTTTAAGCAGGTAACCGCAGTTTCCATTGTATTCAAACTTCCCTTGGTTAAGTTGCATGGGCAGATCGGGTGTTTGAAAATTTAAGGATACCATTTGGCATCCGGCGTTCCAGAAAATCTGCAATGCAATTCAGTCCCGCATAATCAAATCTACTCCAACTTTGGCCACTTAAATTGGCTCTCTAATTCCAACAACCATACAGAAATATACGAAAACCTTCTAGCGATTATGCAATTTGCTCTAGAATCAAGCGGACCATATCAACGACCATCGCACTCTCTTGAATACAGAAGAGAACGGATAGGATATTTAATTAAGATGGACGAGAAGATTATTGAGAGCAAGTTAAATGAAGCTTGGCCTTGGAAAACGCTATGAAACAGCCATCGGATGAGAGAGTAGTAAACTTTATTCATTAATTCTCATTTGTAAGTTCGGATTGCTTACTTGAGGCATGTAATTGGATGAATCGGCTCGAGTTCCTTTTGGATAAATTCGGCTCATTTGACGTTTGTTGTAGTTTACAAATTCTATAGCTTGAGTTTTCAAGTAGCCCAGTCCAGCCGTTTCCGCAAAGGATGACATATTGTGATGGATATTCTTCTCTGTAACATTGTGTAAGCATAAAAATGACCTTAAGCGTTCAGTATTTCGTGACGTGTTCGCAAATAATCACTCAACCGTAAAATAACAAAAAAGCAACATTCAAGCATGAAAAAAATGTCGCATCTCACTGTCTGCCACATCGAAGCCAGAAAACTTCACGGGCTGGGCGTAATTAATCATTGAGGAGAGCCAGGGATGTACATTTGTCGTGGATCCGGTGTACTGAGCCGCTAGTGCGGGATCTACTCCAGCTCCTGCCGCTGCCACTCCAGGGAGTTCTTCCTGAACATTAAAATTCATCATAATCATTAATCCTGTTATTTTAAACTTTAGTCTTTTAATTGGCAAGGTAGGAAGACTATCTTCTTACCAGGAAATGAATTAATTTTGAGTAGAAATAAAATACTTGGGAAAATGGTAAAAACGAAAATAGTTAAATTTCCAAACATTTTTAAATATTCAATTAGCATATTGGTATCCATAAACTCCTGGTAAAAAATAGGTGCGTTTTACCAACAAGATATAACTTTAGGGAAGAAACTGCTGTATGCCATTTTATAGAATAACCAAAATCTCTAGAATACGTAAATATCGCTTCTAGACGGGAATTTATACTACAAATGTTTTTGGCACATTTGTGGGCTTTTGAGCCCATAAACTTGTACACTATACTATAAGTTGCAAGTTCGATAGACATAAAAAGGAAAGTATATTTGATGGTAGATGCCATAATGTATTGCAACCCATAAGTGAAAACACTTACCTTCTTATCTTCAGTAGGAGGGGCTTCTACGGCAGAGGCGTCTAAAAGTAAATAAACGGTTATTTATCACAGCAGCAATCAAAGGCCCTAAAAATCCGTGAGATCGAGATAAAGTGAGAGAAATCATTTCTCTTTATTCCTTTCCCCAAAACATACCTTCCTTGCATTCGTCGTCCCCGATTTCGAACTGACCCTTGAGAAACAAGTCCAACTCTTGCTTTTCAACTTCCGTTTTAAGTCGCTTATTCTTTATGAGAATTTTCCGCTTGAGTGCACAAGGGGGTGGTAATGGTGCTCCAGGATCGAGCTAAATCATTTCGAATATAAATATCTATATAAATATTTTTAATCGTGGAGAACACACTTCGGATTTCGGAACCACAATTTATTTACAAAGTAAACACAATTTACTCTGGAAAAAGCATCTTTTAAGGAAACTGGCGTGAGATTCCCTTCCTAAATCACAATACACTGAAAGCCATTGGACTATATATTTATGGATTCTTTTATTTACCAACAGGAAGGTAAATTTTACTCTTCTATAGGTCATGAGTAAGCTGTACATAGCTTCAAGTAAATTACTTCTCGATTATATAAGTAATGCTAATACATACGACAAGGCGACGAGTCATTGGGGGAAATTGGGCGTAGAGCGTCAAGTCTGATTGCGAGAGAAAGTCAGGTATTTATTGAGATGGATAGAATTACTTTATACTGCACCATAAACTTCGGTGGCCTTTCTAAATAATATGTACTTCCGATTAGAAGTCTGGGCTACTATTCTATTTTGGTGTTTGATGGTAAAAATTACAGAGCTAAAGGGGCTAGTAATCCGAGATATTCGGTATAAGATGTGGTATACATACTTACATGCAAACCTCGTTATTGTATAAGAATACCCTGTATTAAAGGTAAAGAAAGGACCCGTTGACCTAGATTTTGGGGTTTGTGGAGGAAGTAACAAACATCCTATCACTAACATAGAGAAGTAGATGAAATCTCATATATCCTGCTTTATCGTTTATGAAGGACAAAATACCGAAATGAAATTATAATATGAGAAAGGAAAAGGACAGTAAAGTTTTATTCGCGAGTTCTTATACTAGCTTGGTCTTTCGCTCGCTTACCGGATTATCTGGCAAAGGCTCTTTGAGAAGAAGGTCCCCAAAAATTTCATCACAGTATTTGGCCATTTTATACTGCTGAGCTTTACAACAGTGATTCTCGAAACTGAGAATGATAGGCAAGTCAGATGTCACGAAGGCTGTATCCCGAATAGCGTAGATCACATCCTGGAAAATAAAGAGAAGACATCCGGTCAATACGTCAATACTCCTGGGGTTAGAATTTAAAAAAATCCTAGGCTTTTTATCAGGAAGATAAAGAATAAATGTATGAGGATGCGAATCCTATACGGGAACGATAAGCGTTCATGTAAAGGATACCGTATATTTTATAGCAACTTGCGGCCTTAATATATAAAAGTTTTCCTTTTTCTAAGCTCTTCATCGGGCTTTCATAGTATTTTTAATATCATTTCAAGGAAAAGCTCTATAGACCGGATATTTTATTGAGCTGTATTCCACAAAAGAACCTAATATGGTTTAAAGATGGAATTTAAACAAGAAAAGCAAAGCGATTACTATCTATCTTTCCTATATCCTATCCATAGGCGGATGATTTAGTAAAGACGGAAGGCAGGCTTTAAAGGAAAGAAAAAACGAAGCTGTGATTTTGATTTTATTAGTAAAAACGATTAATCAGTAGTTCACCCTTGCAACATGCTTGAGTTGCATTATCTTCGTACAAAGGAAACTATTTGATCATTGATCAACAGTCTACTTTTAATATTGTCATCTCCCTAATCTGTACCCGTAATTCTGAAGGCATTGGACTCATCACCCAATGATTGAAAACTCCAATGTAACATCCTATCCCTTTTACAATAATCCATAATCCAACTACATGCAATGTCACCACAATCCAGAAGGGGAAAACCATTACACATCTATTTGATTTAAATCCTTCATTATGAAAGTCAACGGCAGCGTCAATGGTATATTATGGCTAAGCTATTTGTCCCGATTTTCACGCTTATTCTTTCAAGTCTAAGATTTCTTAGTAAGCATTTCCTCCTTTAGAGATAAATCAACCTCACATCAAAAGCCATCAGCCGAGCCTGGGTTCTACTTCTACCCTACCTAATCGTTTTCTGGTTACAAAGAGGTAAGCTAACAATGTTAATATATTGCACTTGGTTCAATGCCAAAATGGATGCTTTGAAAATTGAATCTAACCGATCCAACGTTCACCAAACAACAAAACCCTACTGGGAGAAAGGAAAGGCAGTTATAGTATACTCCATGGATATTATTTCTCCGTACTTAATTTTCCCTACGGGGATAGTGTGGGAAACCACAAGAGATCAGATCAATTTTGCTACATACTACCGAGAACTCAATCACTCTCGCTACGTTGTTATAAGAACGCCCTTCATCTCCGCGACAGTTCTCAAGAGGAACGAACACGGCCAGTTCCTAGTGGTTTTATTTGTGGCTTCTACCTCATACACCTTGAATGTTGCGGCCTTTGATCCTTGCCATGCCATTCCACCTAGACTTCCATTAGATTAGCGATATTTCTCCAAACAGACGTCTTTCTAGAGCAACTCATGCGACTCATGCCTGTCGACCTTTCTATCTTCAATGCATCTATATGACACGCCTATGTAGCCCTACCATGCCTACTTGTTGGCCGTTACTACCAGTCATATATCTATGTTTGATTTTTGTGTCATGCTGTGCGCTTAATGATTCAGAAGTTTTGTAAAGCGTTCAAGGGGTCTACAATCCTGCCAACTTTATTGGACTACCCTGCGATAACGATGAACTGATGATGGTGCAATATGGGCCACGTTGGGCTCTAGGTACACCTTTAGATTGGCAACTAAGGCTCAGACTTCCACCGGAGACTAATATGATTGTCTTATGTATGACGACTTGAAGAGTATTAGGAGGGAGCCAATGTAAGAAAGTATTACTAATGATAAGGCATCCTTAATAATAATATTATACGTGGCTGCCCCGACCCTAATATGATGCGTGGTCTTCTACAAGTATTACTTCTCACTACATTTGAGAAAAAGAACTGAATTGATTGGTCGCGTCAAAAGCATGTAATTGGGTTATCCTGATGATAAGCTGTTATCCTAGGCTCTTACAAAAGGAAATAATAATGCCTGGCGATGGAAACTAGGCAATGAAATGCGCTTGAGATATAATGTGGTAAAGCATATGTTTGCTCTTTCCTGAAAATATAATCCCGTCATTTCTTTGGAGGGAATCGATTCTTTGTTTCATCAACTTCCTTTAACTCCTCCTTGCCTTGTTTCATTGCACTTTCTCACTTTCTCCTCCAGTGATTTCTTCGATTCTTGCTCACTCTACATATACTTTCTCTCTGTTAACAGAGAGTGGCTTTCACTTCGGAGAGAATTGCTGCTTATACAGCCAAAAGTAACTCAATAAATCAGTGAAGACAATAAATATAATATATATCATCATATTAGAAGAGAAATTCCGAGCTACTTATGTATGGATTTACGTCGACAATGATAGTAAAGCTAGACGGGCTATTTCTATGGATTTCTTAGAGTATACTTTACTTAAATGATGCTGATTAGGCATGAATGGGATTGAATAATAAAGACTTACTTTAAATAGAATATCCGTGCACATTGCCTTTCCGTGTGTGATTATTGCTGCAATAAAAAATGTAAAATGGTAATACTTACCAGCTGAAATATGAACAAAATTGGTACTTAAAAAGAATAACTTATTATCGGGTTTTAAACTTACGCTCATCATCATCTTTTCCATCCCAGCAGTCTAACTCCACGCAACTGAAAAACATTTGAACTAATTAAACAAAGCATTTGAAGTAATACATGTAGAAGCATATAGCATCGAGAACATCTCTCAAGTTGGTTAACAAAATTGCATACGAAGGACAAACAAATGTGTACGAATATTGCAATAAGGTAACGACAACGAATCGGACAATATGGTATTCTTTACTGACTGACGTTTATGAAAGAAAGCGGATATGGAGTCGAATATAATATTTCATGAGAAAAGCCAGAAAACGTGTTATAAAAGAATCTATCAGGTCAATATATCATTCTAAAAATGTACTCATTTGAATGTTAGTACAGAGCTGAGTGGATAGCTGTGTAATCCAGAACTTTCAAATGGCGTAGTTGAATCCGAAAAAGACGCAACATTGTCTGGCATTTTGCAGGTTAGAAATTGGATCGTAATCTCACACCAAGAAGTAAATTAAACTTTTGAATAACATTTTCCAGGAGCTTGCTCAAGGATGAAAAAAAAGGAAAAGAACCCCGAGATTTATAGGACAGAGAAAATTGATTGAAAAAAGGAATTTAATTCTAAACTACTCTAAGGTTCTTCCTATGACTCCATTTTATTGACAGGTTGACTCTGACTGGGAGAAGAATAAATTGGTAAATTTACCGGCAACCCGCTAGCAAAGTTTGTCTATACATTTCCACCGAAGACTTTCCACCAAACTGCCTCCCTGAAAGGTACGTATTGTGAGATGAGTTGATGTAGTAATGGGATAAGGGTTGGTCCATTTCCATATAGGTATCAAGCCTGTCAAGAAAGACGGGAGCGTTTTCGTCCGACATCAAGTACCGGATCAGTCCATCCTTTGAGATTTTGTTGAGACCTTTCAGTTCCTCGTTTGGCTCATAAGTTTGGATGATTTCAGAGGCTCTTTTTTCGTTGTACAGCGGATAAAGGATTTCATTTAGTCGGGGATCTCTTTGTTTGTCGTTCATAAAGTTAACAAATTGATTTATCTCAATGTAGTCAGCCTTTCCTTTGGTTCTAAGTGGACATAAAATATAATTCATTCATCACACCGCTTACTTTTTAACTTGTCATAACATAAATATTATAGAGCGTGGCCAGAAGTAAGAAGAGTTTTCATTAAAACTAACTAGGTAGTTAGCTAGTTATATTGAGTCTTTAGTGTATTTCGAAACTGCCAAGAAGGGAGTTAGTTATTCACAAAAATGTCAAAATGTCTTTAGTTTCTCTAATGATATAAAATATTGTAGTTTTCTCCTAGAAATTGTAAAAGTAAAAAAAATTTTCGGGCTAAGACATCAATTTGGAGCTCATTTAAAGGGGTCTTTTACATTCAGTTCTTCAAAGGGTTCAATTCTATTAAAAAATCATGTTACAAAGTTCACGAATTTTAATCGAAAGTCCCAATAATGAGCCTCAAGCCACACATTTGGCGTGATATGAAATGACTGGCTGAGAAGTGAAAGTGGATCAGAAAACTCCGCTATACGAAGGAACAAAATCAAAGGTTACTTTGTACTTACATGGATTGAAAGAGCTCTTCTATGTCATTGCGAGGACAGATTTTATGGTAGAGTGTCACAAATTTTTCGAACGTGAAGTCTGCAGGCTCTATGACGTCGTTCTAGATGAAAAGGAAAAAAAGGCATAAAATTGATACAGTTGCGAGTTTCTCTTTCTCTTGTATCCTTTGTTGTGCAGAGTAGAAGTGGAAAAAGTTTCTTTTGATAACATGAAAATTAAATTTTTTAAATATGTTAAAAGTAGTCTATTTATTATTATTTTTGAGATTTTTTAACATAACAGATTCGGCTTCGTTTGCAGAAGTTTGTTTAGAATTCTGTCTCGCTATTTATTCGTCTGATATGAAAAGCTTAGAAACTATTTCAAAACTTCTTATTGCCGAATTCCATCATAAAATTTCAGTAAGCAGACGCCAACAGTTTTGTTGTTAGACACAGTCTAGCTAGTTTCACTTTGAGAACTTTCTACTGATGCATTTATGTTCAGCATATTTAGCCATCTGTAGCAAATTGCCAGTACATAATAACGATTTTGGAAGATGTTAGCGACAGATTTAGCATCTAATAATGATCAGTCGATACTACGGAAGATCATATTGAACGATTAACTTGCTTACCTTATCACTTGGAAGCTCTAACTCGGCTAGACATTGGTAAACAAACTTTTCCGTCTTGCCAGAAGCAAACGTTCTGGCTATGACTTTCACAGGAACTTTTCCATTAGGAGCTACCATAAATCCCAGCCTCATCCAACTAAATATTGGCACAAAATTTTATAATAAGCCATCAAATTTTTGACACCTCTTTTCTAGTACATAATTTGCTATGTCAGTAAATATCCTACGCATATATAACAAGCAATGCCGGTATTGAGCATTCCAATAGCTAGCTCGAGATAATGAGTAAAGCTTTAAACATATTTCAATCACTTGAGTAAGTTAGCTGCATTACATTTCAAGACAAAAGCGTACACCAAACACATACAGCTGGTATTGGTACATAAAGCTCTACTAATGTTTGAATGGCTGCTTAGATTTAATAACGCTGAGTACCTTTTAGAATAAATTCAATCGCTTAATTGGAAATTACTCCAGGAAAGGAACTGTCGCCGAATAAAACATAGGAAAATATGAAATAGGGAATCTAGGCACAGTAAAACCCACTTTGGAAGATTCGAAGTTAAGACAATACCATTTTATAAGCCCTTCGACTCAAGAGTATAAAAGTTACTTGTTACATCCTAGACTGATGCAGAGAGTCAAAGGAATTTTTAACTTTAAACAAACAGATTCATTTGTCAACGCAAGAGTTGGACAGTAATAAAGCTTGCCTCTTCGTCACTGTTTAATGTTCCTCACCCTTCCTATGAATTTGAAGAGGAAGATAACTTCGTGAATAAAAAACTACTCTAGTCAGGATTTAAAACCTGATGAAAAAGAGCCTAATATTATGGGAGTAATAATTTAGGATCACAGATCCCACAAGCCACTTCAACAAACTATGAATATAGTCCATTAGTTAAGTGAAAAAGGGAGGATTTCTAAAGGTGTACTCTTCTCTTGGGATTGGGAAGTCATACACCTTCAACCAAGAATATAAGTAATTGCCGCAGTTGGATGGAACACCATTAAGAAGCCTGACACTTGAAGTATTTCAACAGTGCCTGTCTGCTGAGTATCTTGGAAGACAGAAGCTTCGCCCTGGCTTGTGAAGTGAAATCATTTTATATCCTGATTTCACCTCATTACTTTTCACAGCGACTGTCGGGAATTGTTTATGACTCAAAATTGCGAAATACGTTAACTAGAGTAAGATATGCCAACCTTATTTTTTAACATTGAAAGTAAGAAGGGAGGACGGGAGGAGCCATTAAAGGGGAATTAAAATAAAAAATACAGATAAACGTTTAGAGTCAAAGCATGCATATATTTAAAGTAACGAGATATCATTTAAATTAAAACTTACTTGCAAACATAAATTTATAATGATAATTGTGTCTAAAAATAAAATAAAACTTACTGCTTCTCAAGATTGACACTCGGACAAACATTATTTATCTTGTTATTGTGGGTCACCTTTCGCAAACCCGCTTGCCATTTCTATAATTTAAGAAACAGGAAAATAAGTACAGCAAAAAATAAGGGCATCCATAATAAAACGAAACCGTATCCTTGTCGATCTATGGAGTAGAATTTAATAAAATAAAAATGTAGGTCTTCTCTTCTAGCTTTTCGAGCTACACAAGGGATGAAGCCCGACTTATAATAAAAGCCAGAGCCATAATAAAATATAACTGTAAATTGGATGCATGCATCGTGTAATTTAACTTGCTTCAACATGCACCTAATTGTCGTCGTTCACCGCAGTAAAACTGAAGTTTCGTGCTAACATAAATAAAATAATCATCGTTCATCATTCTAGCATTTTGTAAAGCAATGGTTCAGCCAGAAATGAAACGGAGAATCGTATAAATTGCGGTGAATAGTTCAATTTGATAGATTTAAGCGCTGTTTAAACTACATGAAAACGCCACATCGAACTGCATATCGCTATGTGATCAACAGCAACAGCATTTTAACCCAACTTTCTCATAACTTACTGCTTCTTGAGGCAAGTTGTCGGACAAACATTGTTGGCTTTGACATTGTGAGTTATCCACCTAATTCCTTCTAACCAAGCCTGAAAAAGTTAATTCTGGTTTTTTAGTTAAATATATACATAAACAATTTAGGATGCACGGTCTTTTTTTTAATTTGAACTGAAGTAAAAGTGTAATATTAACGAAAAAGTGTCATTCTTAATACGTGTGTCATCTTACATTTGTGTGTATTTCGTATATTTATTTGATTTACAAAATTTACAGAGTATTTCATGAAATAGAAAAGGTCAATAAAATGTAAATTCAGGAAAATCCATCGATAATAAATATCTACTAACCTCACCTCGTAGGTTTTAACTAATTAGGACCTCTATAATCTAATGCCAACTCAATTTTAATTAGCTTAATACGTTTTTAGCTAGACCACATAATCCACCTTCATAACTACTAGTCTACATACTCTTAGTTCCGAAGAGGAAAGTAAAAGCCTGTTTTTTTATCTGTTTGTGTGGGAGTTTGGTAACGACCTTTGTTAGTTTTATTGATCTGTTTTCTAAAGCTAGGATTAGTTCTTTTCTTGTCATAATGATCCCAAGAGTAGGAATGAGGAAAGAAGACGGATGATGAAAGATGGGGTAATTACCTTAGCGGTGTCTGCGTCAGGGTAGACGAAATGAGTGTAGATGATGTTGACCATATCCGTCCCACTACACACGGATAAGGATTTTTCTTCCAAATTATCCCCATGTTTTGATTGCAACTGACTAAGCAATCGAGGATCCTGAAAAAATTCATCAAAAGCGTACAGCAAATATTTTCCAACCAACTACCAGAAACATATCTCCTTAGAAAACTTCTAGTCTAAGCAAAACGCTATTAGCTGTCAAGTTCTCATTTAAATCCTTGAGGAGGCTTAAAACTTGCTGAAAAGTTTTATCCCGGAAAGCTCTTCCCCGGAGTAAAAGTAGCTGAAGTTGAGAATCAGGGTAGTTTTTTACTGAAACTGTAACTCTCTTGCTTAAAAGGCCATATTTATAAGAGCGGCTTACCTCGCTATAGACTTTTTTTATTTTCACATCGATATTTTTTTAACTTAGGTGTACTGGGCTTGAGAGTGAAAGCCACCTCTTTTAGGAGACGTTCCTTCTGCAAAGCCTCGATCCTACTTAATACTCCATTACTACTAATTATCCTTATTATTTATTACCTATAGAGTAACATTAATCCTCAAACGTTGATAAATACCCTATTATTACTTTATTCAACTGGGATATTATTTCAATGTGGGGATTCTGAACTAAACTATTAGAAAACAGGGAAGGGCTACTATTCCGATACCTGCTAAATGCAGTTAAAAATAAATTTCTCAGCCGATCATCTCAAGCTATTTCCGAGTAAATCTTTTTAGGCCAAAATAGACACCTAAGGAATCCATTGGGATGATAAAGAACTTAGATTCAGTTAAAATATATTCAAAGACACGCGACGGACAACAAAAAGCATACTTCGTTAGGACTGAGGGATTCACACCTTAAATTAATTTTATTTAGTCGAAGTCCTTAATAAGTCGACAGTCGTGCAACGTGCTAAATTATTTCATGGCACGTGTTAAACGATAAGGATTGAAGAGTACAGCGTCGTCGTATTGTCCTTGCAAAGTTAATTATACAGGTCGCATACGAATTTACTGGTTGAATGCTGAAAATTCATCCCTCAAACTATGACACTGATTTTTTGTTCTTCTGGTGAATGGTGACATTGTATTTAGTTAATGCATATAAAGACAATCGTTGTTTAAAATAAACAATTATGGTTGACTAAATCGACCTAATTTACACATAATAAGGAATAAACTTGAATTCACATAGAAATGAACAACTTACTTTTGGAATACCTCCTGCTCGAATATCACTGACTTGACACAATTCCAAAACATCTCCTTCCTACATTCAGTAGGTAAATAAAATAGTATATTATTTACATCATACACGCTTGCTAAAAATTGCCATAAAAAATATCACTTTTAGAATGATTTAAAGCTCAAAGGATTTGAAGTGACTTATGAATTAACTGAGCAGCCAAAGCAAAGGAGTAGTAACTATTTTTTCATGTTGATCAAAGTGGAAAGGGATTTATAATTGTTCTATATACATATTGTCCTGCCATTATAATTCGCAAGTAAAACCTCGGTAGAGTACATGTTTCTGAAATAAAGATCTATTCTAGTTTTTTTTTACTTAATTACAACGTAAGAAATCTTAAAACGTTAAATTTGAAGGGACAAGATAATGAATTCTCTTTGAGCTACATGCCATAAAGCACTCTCAACAGAAAGTATGAAATTAAACATTGCGTCACTGAGTGCCTGAGTGAGACCGTCAGCCTTTGTTCACAATATTCAAAGCGAAGGAAATGCTCTACCTACTCCTACTTCCTTGACTTTTTTTTACAAAAAAAGAAAGGTATAATTAAGCAGTAGGTAAAGTTGAAATTGTGGAAAGGACTATTATGCAAGCAATTTACCCGAGGCTCGCTCTTCCAGTGCATAAAAAATCCATATTCATCAACTTTTAGGAGGCATTCAGACTCGATTTCTACAGCATCTTTTTCCTGTAAAAATACAACAAAAGTCAGAATTTCATTAGTCAGTCTCTGTTAAACAGTTTTTGTTCCATTTGCCAGTATAACTTGTTAATGACTAGAGTAAGAGTAACCAAACGTCGCTTTTACTTTACTCTGTATGTTATTGCGAAATGACCAGAACTAAGAGAAATACGATGCATTTGCCGGGGATCTACTTAATGTGTATACTCCACTTGAGTACCCACTTTATAGTTTATAAAGTCTATAAAGTACGTCCTCTTTTGAAAATAAATTCTGGTAGTAGATCAGTTACTTTTTTTTTTTTAAATGAAGAAAAGTCTTTTCATTTCAACGTGTATGTGCTCAAGGAGTGAATAGTGGCTGGGCAAACTCTTTGGATCATGCTATCTCGCATCTATAAAAGATGAAATGAGTTTGCCGACGTGGCAGAATTTTTGAGTGTCGATTTAAAAAGAAGGTTTCAAATCATACTGATCCCAGCCAGAGAAATTCGAAAGGAAATAAAGCCCAGTTCTTTTCTCTTCTTCCATATTGCATATCATGTTATTTTATCAGCTAGCTTTCAGTTACCAGCAAATCTTTGAATGGATGGTTTTGTGAAGAACTAGAAGTCAGAAGTGTAAAAGTAGCACTTTTCCTCTATCGATTTCTCTCCACTTTTTCCGCACACTATCTCACATCTAGCAATGTCGGTTGTAATATCATATAAATTTCACGTCGTTCTTTTTTATTTTGGCTGAGTTTGAATTTTTTTTAAATTGAAATTGAAATTAAGAACACTGTCATACATGAAAGTGACTTGAAGGAAATCAGTTGTTCACGAACTCCTAGGTTGCAAGATATACAGTAAAATAGAGTATGCATTCTTACTTCAGTCCATCGATCAACAGAACATCCTTCAAGTAGACTCTCTGGTACGGGTATTTTCCAATTAAACTCGAAAAACTTCGTCATCTTCGATCACTTTTGTTACTAGAAATTATTAGTTAAATTCGTAATCAGATGAATCGGCTAGAGATGAAACTCTGATATTGATTTGTGGCTTGCGGGTGGTTGGTCCCAACTTTTGGGTTCCCGTTTGAAAGTCGGTTCATCTGAATAAACAAATTGAAAACAGAGTAATGTACATAAATAGTTTAAAAAACTCCAGCGTTCGTTAGACTTTCCTTTTATTGCCTTCTATTTCTATTGCTGCACTGATGAACTTATGCCTACTTAGTGAATATTCATACGGTATATATGCCTTCAAATTCGTATAGCTTAATTAACTTCTCACTACCTGGATAATATATGGGCTGATACTAAATAGTAATTGTGGTTGTGTTGTAAACCTTACCAGCGGTTAAGGTGTAGTCTCTTCATATTTCACTTACAACCAACTGTAATCGTTTCTCTATATTATCATACCATAAAACTATTTGCATGGAAAGACGAGATAACGAAGGAAGGTTATTTAAATCTACACCAGCCAGGAGTAGTAATAGTAATATAACTTTATGTTATCTCTCAATTTAATTTATCATTTTGTAGTAACTATAAAGTACATGTATACGTATCGTACAACAATATTTCCATGCATGCGGCAAGGTAAGTACTTTTGTCGAAGATAAACCTAAAGCAGCTTTATTGTGATTTATTATAGTACTCGCATCACAGTTTCACTCTCATTTGTATAGAAAAGCCATACAAAGTAGGAGAAAGCCTTGCAACCGCGTCATTTGTGATACCATAAACCCCAAATAGCAACATTCCCTATTACATATAGCCAATGTATTTATTTCAGTAGAAAGTAATGCTTTGTTTTATACCTGAATAAACCGTTGTAAACGAATGCAATGAAGAGGTGTAAAAAACCGTTAAATGTCACTTGCGCGCGCGGTGTTTGCGGAGTGAGCGCGCGGTGAGTACGGAGTGAGTGTCCGGTGTTTGTAGAGTGAGCGCGCGTTGTGTGCGGAGTGAGAAGGTGGTGTGTGCGGAGTGAGCGCCCAGTGTTTGCAGAGTGAGCGCGCGTTGTGTGTGGAGTGAGAAGGTGGTGTGTGCGGAGTGAGCACGCGGTGAGTACGGAGTGAGTGCCCGGTGTTTGCAGAGTGAGCGCGCGGTGTGTGCATTCACTATTAGCAAAAATCGCGATCTAAAAATTCGAATATTTTGCGTTGCACCTTGCCGCACGGTCACGAAAGGTCACGCGCCCTAAACAGGGTTTAATTCGTCCTATTGAGACCTTCTAGATACTATTAGCAAGAAGCGCAATCGAGAATTTCGAATATATCGCGTTTGACCTTGCCGCGCGGTAACGGAAGGTCACATGACAATTTGAAGTAGCGTTTTGAAGTCTACGAGCAAATAGCTTTGAAATGACACCCCATTTGATAGGGATCGCTATTTAAACTTTTGGTGACCTGTGACCTTTGACCTTGAGGGGTGTGGTCGAAATCGCCCATCTTCAAACTTAATTCCTACTTTGATCTCAATAACTAAAATCGAAAAACAGAAGTTGAAAAAGTTAAACGTTCGAGAGTTATCGCACGAACGGACAGCCAGACAGACAGACAGAGTGAAAGTGCATTCACATTAAGAGGTTTACACCTCTTAATAATTGTTTCTTTGTTTAGATAACTATACTGGTTTTAACTTGTTTGTCATGCAGTATTGCCTATTGCTAATAAAAACTATCTGGCTTGAATTCTATAATATAAGGTGGCATGCTCCTTCTGACAACTTAACTTGGCATACAATTTGCTTGGATAAAATAGGAACCTGATTCTTGTAGTCATTTTGTTATCATTTCCCAGCAAGAACTCTTGCTGGGATTATTTTGACAAGGAAATATTAGTTTGGAAGCAATACCGTATGCTGCTATATTATCGTAAGGTGTTATGGACTTGTATTGATAATGAGAAATAAACTCAAAGACGACAGCCTTATTTACCATATTGGCAATGGTATACGGTACCATAGGATGCCTGTATTGGTGAAAGGTAGTTCATAAAGTTCTATGGAAAAGAGGTTTGTTCAAACAGTACTTGTTTAACTAGATATATACGAGCGAATATCCTTCTTTTGGATTTTGTAGGGCTTTCTTCTACATCAATGTATAAAGATAAATCATGCAGATCATAGAGAGTACAATTTGTTTAGGACATGAAGATTTAATGGCTGGCACACTCAACACTACTAGCGTTTCCCCGCTGATGCCTAATGGGATTATTAAAAATAGGTTGCACTCTGCTTACTACCAATAGAGGTGTTTTTATGACTTTTCTAGCTTTCACTACCAGAAAATTTTATGCCCAGGCCATATGGAAGCCTTTTAGATTAACTGTCCAAGAAGCGTTGTTTGAGGGCAAAACAAAACTACTTATCCATACACCTATACACTAAAGACGGTAGCGCTTTTATGGTATTGAAAAAAATGTATATGTATTTGCACAGGTTAATTCAGGCATATTCTCTATGAACAGACTACTAAGAATTGAAAACCTTTATAAAGGATCACTTCATCCCTTATTGGTAAACTCAATGCCAAACCGAAAAGGATAGGTACCCGCATACACATGGACTTTATGTTTTTTTGGTAGTAGGTAAATCATATAAATTAATTTTCAGTCTGAAACAGATGGTGTAAAGGGCATTTTGTTTCCTTCAACCTCAAAATCCTTTATGAAGAAATTGTTTTTAAATTAAATGAAATATCGAAAAGTATATTTTTCTAAATTCAGCCACGTAGCTCAGTTCTGAGAGAATTTTTTATCAAGACTTGTTCTCTTTTTCCTGTCTAAATGCGAATCTGAACATGAGCTTTGCGTTTTATGAAAACAAAAGCCGACCGTCAATCGTAATACACAAGTACCGACACCTCCCTAGGGTTTAAGCTTTAAAGTTACATTTAGACGTAACGCTTCTTCAACATTTGGAGTTGGACTGGTTTTGCTTCTTTTTTTTACTACAAAGATTACAGTATCAAAATGCAGAAAGGAAATATCTTTGAATTCAAATGACTAAGGTGATTTCACTGGAAGTGAAGTAAAAGCCTTTTACTAAAAGGTATGCATAAAAATATACCGTTTAATGTGACTGTCAATGTGGTATAGTTTAAAGCCTAACTTCTTACTTTTTCTAACCCAGTCTGTGCCTTTTGGTGGTAGTCTGACCCACTAAGCTATTTGTCAAATAATGCTTTCTCTTTTCACATCATTACCCAAACCCAACCCCAACCGGTCTGGAGGTACCTATTATATAACTACGACGTCTCCTAACGCTATTTTCGACAGAGAAAGAAATGAACTCGGTTCACCAAGCACAGCCCCTGCTTTTGCATTCATGTCATGGAATTAAGTAAGCCAATATAATTCTACTGCCAACTCATGCTGCTGCTTTTCTACCAACTGTCAACTCTATAGCATTTGAAATGAATGAAGATGAAAACTTTGTTAGGATTTTCGTGTCTAATTTAAAATATTTAACTTTCTTCAGTAACTGTTTCCTCTCCACTACACTACGTGATTGTTATGTTGTGCTCCTTAGGATACTGTAGGATCATATCTGTAATTTAGCGTTCATTGTTTGTATTATTTTTGTTGAGTGAGACATTTTGGTTAGTGGAATATTAAGCAGTTCTGACTAGGATTTATTTTAACTAACTAGTGAGAGGCCGTTAATTTTAATACAGAAGGTTTGCCACTATTTTAGTAAGTGGAGTCTATTCTTTTTAATTAATCTAATTTGTGCAGTTGTTTATACTTTTTATGCATCCTGACTGTCAGTTTTGTAGCCTGTCTAAGGCTTATGTAACCACAGCGTCCGTGTGTCCGTCTGTGGTATTTGTATTTTTTAGGTTAACAGAAAGAACCTTATTGAATTTCATGATAATCGGTTGAAGTATTGATACCCATGCGGGTCAAGGTACCCTCACGGGTAAAATAACTCAAGTATGGGTTAAGCTAGATCCCCCAAATTTAGAATCTGCATTGTTTTGATTAACAAAAGAGCCCCATTGAATTTCGTAACAATCGAAAGAAGTACTGATACCCGTACAGGTTAAGCCACCCCCACGGGTGAAATATTTTAAGTTGTAATTTTAAGTAATTATTTTCGAATCTAAAAGTTTTTTACCTCAATCTAAAAGCCCATCGAAGTACCGAATTTCCGGAAATTACTCCTCTCGAGATTTATTGTTTCAAAGGAAACAAGAAAAACTAACATGAGTAAGATAGGGCAAATTTTAATTTTTAACATACAGATAGGGGAGTTTTCTCAGGGGGTTCTTTAAGGAGGAGTAATTTCCGGAAATTCGGTAGTAAAAACCCTGTAAAACTGCTTTTCTACAAATTTCTAACCATTTAGAAGCATTACCAATTTATTGTTAGTTACAAATGTATGGGGCAGGAAGTAGAGGAACAAAAGGGGCGTGGGGGCTGTGCCCCCAGCATTTTTTCAGAAAACCCTAGGAATTAAGGCTTAGACAGGCTCGGCAAGATGTTCGGAGGAGGTTATTCAGTATGTGTTTCTTAAGTAATTTACTCCTATGGGCGTAATGCCCGACTTAAAGGCAAATAAAACCTTCCTAAGTAATTTAGGTCAAGGGACGGCGTAGTATCTTGAGAAGCTAGAATTTGTGTTCAATGCCGAAGCGTACGCCTAGGATCCGTTTAACTTCTACGTAAATTGGTATTTTGATCAGTACTGAACTGAACTGATCAGTACAGGGCAGCGGCTTCTGCCTGGTAGAAACTAAAGGGATTGATTGAAGTACATGATTTAAAGAGGCGATTGCAATTTTCTGGTAAATATCCATTCTTGGACGAGCTTCGTAATTTTTTAAGGACAACTACTTCTATAAGTACGTTTAAAAAAATAATGTGACTGCTTACTGATGGTCTCTGCCACCAAACTTTATTAAACCTTGCTTAAGAGGTGCATTTTACTTCACCAATATTTACATTTTATTTGTCAAGTCGGACACGTCAAAGTTCATAATAACTGAAATGACTTAGTACAGATGATTGAGATTGAGGTCACAACCACAAGAACGGTAAAAAGGCAAATTAGCAATTAATTTTCAAAACTTTCGGTTTTGTCTGTTCCACGCTAATTTGTGGTAGTAAACTATTAAGTTGTAAATGAAGATACCTATTAAGTTCAAATAGTGTGAATAACTTGTATTTTCTGAGCACAAGTCTTCTCTGCCTGACCTGTAAGAAATATATCAGTGACGCGTAAGTAAAATAAAAAAATTTTTGTCTACTGTCCCAAATTAAAGAGACGAGCATTTGAAGCACAAGCAGGAACAAAGTAAGCTATGAAGTCCCAATAGAAGTAAATATGAGTATTAATTAACTAATACCACAGGCATTTGGATAATCACCCATAATCAGCAAACATATCTGCTTCAGGTCTTTGCAGAAGCATTTAGACTAAAATTACACCCCATTAACTCTAAAATAATTAAATGCAACCACAAAGCAAATAAGTAATGAAAAACTCTATCCCATTCCAACACCGTTCTTCTACACGTGTTGTACAGACAAATTCATAAATAAAAGCCTTTATTGCAGACCTCGTGTGATGGATTGATATATTGTAAAACACGCCATACGAATTCACTTTATCCTGTTCGTCATGCAATACAACGTTGGGATAAAATCTAATGTAAAAGCATGATCAACCAAGCCCCAAAACGACATAATATGACAATAGTGCTAAAGTTTACCTAGATACTTCATTTCTCCGTATAATGAAGAATAAAAAGCAATGTAAACTCACCATTACATTGAACACATAACAGAAACATGGACACAATTACTATGCAGGAATGAGCTCAAATTTACTTACTTTTGACACGAATGATAAAACCCTCAAACTAACATGTAATACCGAACTTACTTTCGCTAACACTACTCTACTACTCGATCTGGGATTATTAATCGAACAGTTGTTATTTGCACAAGTTTGTGCTGAAGTACAAATGTCATTAGTTTAACTTTTATTATAAGCATTACTGACAGCATACATACGATATACAAGATAAACAAGTGTAAAAACACAATCTATAACTCGATCACTCCCTTACAACCTTAAACCGCAACTGTGCGAGTAAGAGTAACCATGATCTTTCTCTTGACAAAAGAAGCTATATCCAGTTAATAGAATCAGGCAGTTACACCCGACAAACTCGTCATGATATAAAAGCAAAGAAAGCGAGAGGCGAATAAACTCGGAGCTAATTAATTTGACTCCACATCCATCTATTCTCTCTTCTAAGATTAACTACTCCCTTATGATCCTTTTCTGACTTTTCCATGCATTGCATTACGTACATGTAGCTCTATACACAGTATCTTTTAGAAATGCTTATTGAATATATATGGCTCTAATTTTTTATAGGTGTAATACACATTTAGAAAGCCAATTAACTCTGCCCTGAAGCTCAAAACGGTAACTTCTAATTTATTACTCTATTTCCGTTAATATCACTTCATCTCCCAATGTCTAATTAACATAATGCAACATTTTATATTCACTTTCTACTTCTTGCAGCAGTCTCAACAGTTTGATCTACACCCATAGTGAGCCTATAGTACTGTACTGTATTGCGTTTGCGTATCTACATATACTCCATGTCTAACTGAACTGTGATTGCCATAATCTAACAGCCCAACCAGGCATGAAACTATTAACCACAAACCACGCAGTCAAGTCTAAAAGTACCAGCATGAAGCTACACAACTGCTTACTTTCTCCACATGAAGAAATAAAGTTTATCCCAAGCATAGCTAACATAGAGCTAAGTATTGGTGAAGTAAATTATCTAGCCAATGGATTTCAACGAATAACTTGCATAAACTGATGGCAAAGTGTGTATTAGTGGCAAAAATTACGAATTGGAACTTTATTTTCCACTTTTACAGGCAGCCACTGCCATTACACTTTCATGCTTTTTACACTTCATTTAATAAAACACAAACGAAAAACGCTACGACATTTCTGAATGAATTAGAAAGGTAACGTCTCTGGTTTATATTTTTCTTAATATTATGTGGACGGGCAAGAACGAATACTTTCTTATAATTGCATCGACAAACTGTTCTTCAAGATTTTATAGAGAAATCGATTATAAGCAATAGTTAGTACCGTTTCAATCCAGTTGCAATTTAAAAGTCCTTTTAACGAGACCAATGATTTCACTTTAGCAGAATAACGACAAGTAATTTGATAGTTTAGCATCTATTACTGATTATACGCCATGAGTGGTATTGAATATAAAAATACCAATCATATTCCTGAACGCGTTACCACTAAGCTATTGCTATGTTATGTGCACTCTGCTTTATGCTAAAAGTTCAAAGTAGACAGAAATATAACTTTCATCTGGGAAATGCTGTATGTAGTTTAGTCGTTAACTCGCTATTAAATGATAACTAGTGACTGCAACTACAGGCGCGACTACTGCCACTGGTATTAAGTTGTTATTTTATTTCTTTTGTGAGAACGGTACTCTGAAAACTGAGATGCCCAACTGAGCCGTTTGAAGTGAAAGCTGATGGACTGAACACTACTTCAAAGAGTAAAGCTACTACTGTATGTAGCTCTTACTCTATTTCCTGAATGAAATTCTGAGCATTTCACTCTCCTTGTTAAAAGTATGAATTATAGTATACCATGCCATAAACGGGGTACAGGTGTGCGGTACTCGTTAAAGCGAGTCCTCTCATAACCTTTGTTGACTTTCCCAACGGATAAGAGATCAAAAGCTACTTTGTACTGACTATATGGTTAAAAATATTTGATAAACGAAGGATGCAATTCCAAATATTTATGAAAGTCTTGACGGTACGTTGCTGCTTTATGAGTTATTAAAATTGTAAGGAAAGTCTACAAAACTGGAACTGGCAGAATGCCTAAATGGATTTATGATAATAATAGGAATTGTGTGATACACATAAACTTCCGTCCCCAGTTACCGTGATTTCAGTAGGTAGTTCCCTATGCCTCATCAACCAGTACCTGCTTCATAGATGCTTCGAATATAATATGGAGAAACATTTCACAGACCTGATGCAAAGTTTTATGTACCTGCTACAAATGTTCCTTTTCCTAGAAAGGTAGTTGTGGGTAGTAAAATTAAATAGTATTAAAGTAACGTTAATTTCGTACCAGTTTTGTTGAAGCATGAAGTTAATATCTTTCTAGGAGTAATCCCATTGTATTTCCAGTGGGCGGCATTCCTCAGCTAGCCACATGAGCAAATAATACAGTATAGAACGGTTCTCTAGACCTTCGTGGACGTGGATTAGCGAGTCTCAATCTAATGTTTATTTAAGGAAAGGATTCTTATATTTCCGGCAGTAGAGCTAGTGCCACTGAAATCCTTCAGCTACACCACGTCTAGCTGCTGTTCAGATGACTTGACTCTAAATTTTGCTGGTTGTAATATTGGTAAGCCTCTTTTTGGTTTGCGTGCGTTAACCTATGGAAAACATTACTACTGGGAACTCCGTCAGTTCGTTTGGGTAGCTTAGGGTGAATGAAATTTGCACTAAACAAGCGAAATTACAGATGACGGAGAGTAAAGAATGCTAGTAACTAGAGGGTGAGCTTCAGGAGTCGGTTGTGTGGCTTATAATTTGTACGGGCAACGGCAAAGTCAGGGAATTAGGTTGCTGCTTCAACGGATGGATACTTCTGGCTGAAACGACGGAGCAACCTGAACAAACCACTATCTCCCACGAACCACTTTTATATTATGACTATGACAGTTGGCCGGAGACAGACTATGAACTCAGGAAAGTTAGGAGAATGCAACTTTGCCAAAAGTTATCGAGGAGGACGAGAGTTTGGGGGCCGAGAGACGTCGACGAGGACGACGGAGAAACTAGGGTAGTCTTTTACTCTGCTGAGTTGAATAACGCTGGCTGCGGCTGCTGTTAGACTCCGAACTCCGGTTGGACGGGTAGTCCGCAGATTTTACCGTTGCTTTGCTCCAAAGAGTTCATGCAGGGATACGGACTACTACAGACCGGATCCATGAAGGAAAGAGTATGATGATCAGAGATCTCTAAACTATATAGCAGTTCTATACAGGAAAGTAGTGACTCTAGTTATATGTGCAGTGATAGCCTGATAGCTAATGGTTATTGTACTTTTTACAACATAAAACAGCAGCAATGAAAGCTGCCCGTATTCGGTATCTACTCTACATATGTAGAGTAGATACACATATGTGGCTATCTGCTGTTATAGAGAGCTGAAAAACTAAGCGATCCGAATTTCGGAGAGGGAGGATCTTCGTCGTTGCTGGTCGATCTTTGTCGGGCGGGATGGAGAATTCGGGGTTTTAGCCCACTAAAACGGGTCTATGTATCATGTACTTTCTTTGCCTACCAACAGTGGGCAACTATTGTAGTAAGGCAAGCAGCGACAAAGATCTTTACTTAAAAAATATACGTGTAGTTGTTGATACAGGTCTGTTGATAGGGTACATATTTATTATGGTGGAGTGGGAGGCTAAGGCCAAGCATATACTATATGTTGATATGAATGATATGGATGAGAGATGAACTGAAGTTATAAAAATGTTAGCAGTAGTAGCAGTAAGCAGTAGCACTGGTGAATCACGCACGTGTACTGATTTCGCCTGGTTCTGTGTTCTAATTTCTATCACCAGTGCATAGTGTAGGAGGATAAAAATGCATGCATATGTGGTGGCGTCTATAAAGCTGAACTTAAGCCCGTGTACATATTGCTCCAAATTTTATTTACATAGAAAAGATTCAGATATTCGACCTCAAAGCTTTTTTGGTGAATTTAATCCATTGTTAAAGATGCTCTTATGTTTCGGGTACTATGCATAGGAGTTCGTACTTGGAGGTAGTTATGAGAAATATTAGAATGATGACGAAACGGAGAGAAAGGGATTAGGGCGAGCTTTAGAAAACTTTCTTTCATCCGTCTGGAAAATCCTTGGGCTTTGTACATTTTAAAGTTCAATGAAAACAACTAGGATATATGATAACATCAAGATGTTGCTACGGTTTTTCGTCTCTTCTTTGAAAAAGAACATGAATTTGCAGTTGGTTTCATCCTTCAAATGAGGAAATGATGTAGTTACCGGGATTGTCGTATAGGAGTAGCAGTGGGCTAGCCGTTAGTTTGTACTATTTTGAACTGTAGGTAAAAGGACTTATTTTCTCCTTTTTGTTAGTGAGGAATCCCAGAGGACATTTTTGTCATGGCTGGTGACAGTTAAGGATTTGTAGATGAAAATGGACAAAAAGGAGGCCAGTCTTAACTTTTACACTTTATTGCATTAATTTTAGTCGAGAGCTTTCCTCAGGCTTGAATTTAATGGTTAGAGATAAAAATTCTTCAGTAAATGCATACAGGAATACTATAGGGCTGAGAAATGTAAAGTAGCTATGGATCAAGAATGCTCGAAACAAAGCTCTCTGATACACTTATAAAAGAGCGCAAAATGAAATCCTTTTTGATTCAAAGGTTAACTTTTATCTATTTTGGAATTGAAGAATTCATGGAATACAGGTTGGAATTTTATTTTATGCATGCCTGATTGCTTTTTCTACAAAAACTATGCTGCAGCAGGTAGACAAAAGCGGAACAAAACTTCCATGATTTTCTCCCTGAAGAATCTTGGCAAATGTTAACATCAATGGCTGTTCTTTTCGAAGAAAGAGCAGGTTATGTAAAAGCATGGGGTTAGAAATAAAGAGTCCTATTTTAATACAACATGCATTACTTTAAAATGGTGAGTTAATGGGTTACTTTCTTCTGAGTTTGAAAAATCGATGTTTAAAATGAATTTTGATTTAAATGGTAGTGTATTTGTAGTTTGGGCGTTTTATGTATCCACTATCTCTGACAGTAATCCTCAAGTTAAAACAACGCAATAGCAGTTACAGGAACTTTGACTTATTTCAAACATTCTGGGCTTTCATGTCTTAAGTAGTGTTTGCAATGATAAAATTGCAAAATGTATTGAAGCTATGCTTGCAAGAGGTCGTATATAGGAATACTTAAATTCCAAGCAAAGTCATTTAAAAAGATAACAAAGATGAAAAGAGCGAAAGAAACGAAAATATACTGTAGATGACTCCTTCATTTTCACTCCTCACAGGTCACAACCAATGAATTTGGAAAGTTATCAAGTTCATTTTGTAGACCTAAAAAATAATATAATCAAAGTACAGTTCTCTCATAAAAAGGATTTAATCTAATTAAGTACTAAATTATTCTGCCTCTTCCAATGAAGTGTAATGAAATGCAGCAAAAATCAGGTACACTCGAGTCGAGACTCGGGATGAGAGTGTTATGTTGGCTAAAAGTCTGGAACTCTTGTCATATAGGGCTTCTTTATTTCTGCACTAAGCTCCAGTTTCGCTGTTGGACTGGTTTGTTGGAAGCCGAAGCGTGCCGATCCTGTTTTAAGTAAAGCGAAGTACAATGAAATGAAAATATTCAGCCTACATTCTATTTTGTTTTCACGTGTTTGATAGTATATATACTAACACGTTTTTGTGTGAATAAATCAAAGAACATTCTTTCAAGCAAGAATTACAAAAGTGTAACATCCATGAGGTAATGCAGATACGATGCAGTTGGTTCACATTTTACTCATATTAAAACCAACGTTCGTGTGTGTAGAAGTTCATTCAGAGTAGGCACTACTGCATTGGATTAGTAGTCGAGTAGTCTAACCAACCAGTCGAGTCCTGTTAAACAATGAATGAGCTATAATCCCGGCTTTAGCCATGATGGCTTTAATTACTTCAATTTGTTTCGATTTTCCAGAGTAAAATATTTGAATTTCAAACAGGCCAAAACATAATGAAATCTAATGAGAAAAGTAAAAAAATGTAATACCGCGGTTATCGTTTTTTGACCTTTTATTCTATATGTCCGTGCGTTAGATTGAACTACCCGATTAATTAAAAATTCCATCGCTTCATACAATTTATTTATATGTCAGCATAAGTAAGTTTTACAAAAGATTTTCATTCTAGATTCCTTCCCAAGGCCGAGAGGGGAGAAGAACTTAGTTCTATTAATGTCCAATTACTTGTCATTGGTAATGGACAACAAATTGATCTTAATCAGACGTAGCTTTTTAACGATTAGTTTTCCCCTCCATGCAGCCCCCCATGTATGCAAACAAGCATCAATGATTTGATAACATTTAGATATACCCTCTGTAGTATTTCAGCTATAGCATAACTTTCCTTTGGAAAGTGGAAGGATTTAACCCTAAAGAACGAGCTATCGTTAATCAACTGTAACTACAAATTACTTGACGCACCCTCCACAACAAGACGGAAGTCAATGGAGTGATGTTCCAGAACATTTTGACATACCCATGACCGACATGAGCTTCTAACTGCTGCGTCCATCCAAAAAAGTGTAAAACTTTCATTCATTACCAATACCATCAGCATTAGTTGAAACGGCTGCTAGTCAGGAATCAGGAAATTACCCTCAATCCACTCATGGAATCCCCTTGGAATTTGTATATGGATTAAACAAAAGATTTGAGGAAATCACGGAAGATTTGCTACAATCATATATTCAGGTACAGTGTAGTCGGAGTCGTAGTACAACCTTTTTTCCGCCTTCCTTGTTATTAGGGTAATACATAAACAGTACCTCGGACGGAGACGGATGTAAGCTCTATAACGTTAGATAAAACGTGAAGGACAAACTGAGCTCATAATACTCATTGATGATGAAGCCTGTCTGGCACAAAAGACTTTTAACAGAATTGTTTTTGCTTTCTTCGGGTGAAGAACCCACTTTTTTCCCAAAACCTTTTAGTACTGACGTGAGCATTAGTAGATCAGTGCATTTTAAAATGGATTGATGAGGAATGGATTTAAGTTTACTGTTTCCGATTTGCGTCAAAACATATCTGTAATCTTTGGGGAAAACACGACAGTTTTTAGAACCAGAGATAACGACCTAGCATATAGCACAGTCCTTTTGCATATTTTATATGATTTTAAACACAAGTCAACAAGCCAGTTTAGGACATCTTAATCGTAATCAACCAGCATTATTACTATTAATCATAGCTAGGTCATTATTCCTATAAATATAATTTCAGTGCAACGCAACGATCAAACGTTTCTGCAGACACATATTCTCTGCAGTTATCAAGTTTACAGTGACAAATTTGTTGGACCTTAGGATGGAAAAATTCAGTAAATGTAGCCCTGCTTCTGATCCGTCCATCGCTCGTAGTTAATTTAATCTCATTCCCAGTACACCATTGTTGAGAAGAACTTCAATAATTTTCATTTAAAACATTTTCTTATGTCATATTCAGATCTCTGGTGATGATATCCCCCTCTCGACATCCTGTCATTACAAGCTATGTTAGATTTTTATCCATACCCAGATCAAGTCGGCTTTTCCTATTTTCATTATACCAAACCAATCCGTTGGTGCTGTATTAGAGAAACCGTAAGCCGTTATCAAAATGTACAGAATTCCCTAAGCTCATAATATATAAAATAAAATGTCTCATCTGCTTTTCTTTCTTCAGTTCAGTCCGTATTAGTTGAGTTCATCAAAGCTTATTTCTACTCGCCGTAGTATTAGTTGGTGTAAGTGAAGAAACGGAGACGTTACTCCAGTTTCAGAAAAGTTATGGACGGAGATGCACAAATACATATTTGTTTTTGCACAAACCTTCCAAGCCCATACTCTTATTCTGTTACTTTCGATACTTGTATCAGCAACACAGGTTTAGACGTAGACCACTACAACTATTAGTGCTGATGAGCGGATATCTTGTGTACTTGGTTGGACCCTGTTTGTTATTATTCCTGCATAAATTGGCAAGATGAGTGGGACACGCTATGTGCAAACCACAGATTTAGATACAAACAAAGTGCTAGCGTTAAAATAAGTTCTGTAGCTGCTTTTTACGTCTTCGGTTGTTTGAGCTGAGAAAGAGGGAAACCTTTGGTAAAAAGGTTAAGTGGCTTCCACTAAATCCGTTAACGGAGAGGAAAGTCAAGTCAACACGGCATTGGAATATTTTGCAAAATCAAACAGTCATGGCACGTTCGGAGTTCCAGTGGACTTACTACATCACCTTAACACCCTCTGTTCTAGGAATTTATATAATTTTAATCGGTAAGAAACTAAGCTATTTCAATAGAGTTCCACATTGGTTAATTCTACAACTAAAATGCAGAAAAAGCCATAAAAAGAAAGCCTAAATGGAATTACTGGAGAGTGTTATTCGATTAAAGATGGAATACCTTTCTATTCCATTGCAGGAAATATGCTTTCTTTAATATGTATACATTGCTTAACTTAACTTCATGAGCAATTGGCCTGAATAAGTACAACTGCAATTTTGGATACATTATAATAATTATTGTAAAACATATTAGCGAGTACGGACGAAAAATAATTTTACTGCATTTTATCCTATCCTCAGAATCCTTAATAAATTTAATTTAGAATTTGGATTTAATGTGCAAAAAAACTGAACGAAGTCCTGGTTCTTCTCGCTTCTATTTATTGTTTAAAGCATGTAAAGCGTTATAAAATTTCCTGATGCTTTTACGTCAGCAACTACATGACGTTGGTTGACAGATTTAACTTTACAGTATAGCTGGTATTACAAATGTAAAAAACTGAATAGCATGTAAATCAACTCATTTGCAGATCCCTGGCATTGGCATCTCCAAATAGAGAGAAGAAAAGATCCTAAAGAGAGTTTAAAAGGATAAAATAAATATAAGTGGATTAAAAACCTTAATTTCATAAGCCAAATGGATTAAATTAGAAATTAGATCTTGTTAAAGACTGCACAGATGAACACCATTTCTTTGCTTCCAAGTACTTGTTCTGTTCATCCATACCCGTTATGGTTGTAGTTCGTAGTTGAGTGAGATTGAGAGTTGTGCTGAAGTTGAGATGAAAGCTGAAATAAACATACATCAGGGGGCTCCAGATCCATTATAAATATAAAGGTTCAGATAAACCTCTCTTAATTGTGATTTTGACATGTGAAAACAAACAAAGGCTGAACGAAAAGCCAGGCCAGACTAAATTCTTTGATAAATACACTAGAGAAGTCAAACGCTGAGGCTTAAATGCACACCTATTGAATTTATGAAGCCCCTAGTAGATTAATATTGGTCATGGTCACATTTACAGAGAGCTTGATACGTTTCTACTAGCTTTTTCATGCAGCGATTGGAATTCAGCAGAAAGCAGTAAATATCGCCAGTAGTACGTATATACACGCGTAAGCGTAGTGACGGGTCGGGTTATGCCAAATTACGGGAGAAAAATGAGGAGCAAATGCGGTTCTCTTTTTAAAACCCGTTGCCCGTATAGTGTAAAAGTAACGCTGATGCTTATGCATTCACACTAATCTGAAACTCATTTAAGCTTTTGGCTCCTAACCCAAATTTCATTCAACATTTAAGTGAGTTATTATTAAGCGTTAGAAAAGAGCTCTTCTACGAATAGACTATAGTAGCCCTGAGTTAAGTTGAAGTTGAGGAAATATGGATATTTAAATATTGGATATGAAAAAAACTGTATGTTAATAAGGTTGGCATTGTTATTTGAACTTTTTCTCAGAACTATCAAAATCGCAAGTGTTCAGCGGAGCTAAATGGCCTCCGTATTCCCCTGAGATGAACTCCTCTTGGAATCAACAAGCATCCACTTCTGTTCTAGTTCCTCAAATTCATAGCCCACAGACAAGATTGACTGTTCAGAAAGGGGACACCATTCATCTTCCATGTAGAGTGCACAATCTAGGTAAGAAAAATGGCAAGTTTGCAACTTCACGCCAACATAAGGCGCTCCTAATGCGTTAAATATAACTCATTGCAACAAGTCACCAACTGGTTTTCCTTTACGATTTTTTATTCCAATTATATTTACTTGTAAAACACAAAAGTATTTGCAATTTATTGCGGATACTCTTTCAATTTATGTTTTGTGTGTACTTGGTTAATCTGTTTGCCAAATTTAAGCAAATTGCTTTTAAAAATATATTTAATATAGTAGGAGGAACTATGAATTTACCATTGTAATATTATGCACGGATACATTTTAGGTGACAACCAAATTCTATGGCGTTTCGGAACCAATGTTCTCGCTGGAAGTAATATCTCAACATATACCGATGAAAGAATGCAGCTTCTGTCTGATTGTTCTCTTAGGATTTCCAAAGTTACCGAAGAGGATCAAGGGAACTACGAATGTATTGTGACCTCATGGCCATCAGTTAGCGTGGTTCATGCTGTAGTTGTCCATGGTTGGTAAATCACTATTTGTTTAGGAGGCTATTGACTTTTTCGTACAGTAATATTATTAAACACCTTTTAATCTATGAAAGCTATAAGCTAAACGTGTAGTTATATTTTGCTAACTAAGCTGGTTTTGCAATGAATGTATCTGCATATCTTGGCTATGCTTTTTAGGCGTATTCGTAGATTTTAGAATTTAGCATACTCAACAAACTCATCCGTAAATATAGAATTCCAAATTTTTAGTGTTGGTTGGGGAAATTTCTTATTTTTTTAGGAGACAGTTGATGAAAAATGACTCAACAAAGCTAACTTTTGAGTTTTGTAGAGACGAGTTAGGTTATATAGCCCTTAAAACAGAAAATTGCTCCTATGAACACTCTTCAATATGTATCTTTATAATCATTTTCTCATAAAAATCTGCTATACAGCTTTACAAAATTAATATAACTGCCATTAGAATAGTTTCCATAAAATTTAGAACGCGTTTCTAAAGTATGCTATTTAAAATTTAGAAATTTATCTTAAACTAAATTTCAGAAAATGTAATATTTCTGGAATGTGCTTCATACTCTGCTTTCAATGAGAAAAAGTATGGTAGTTGTACTTGAGTGTTGAATTGGTTGCATAAATGTCCAGCAATTGTACATTCGGTGGCTCTGGTCTCGTAACGTGAATGCATATATATAGATCCGCCATCAATCAGTCTATTGACGCCTACAAATATCGTTTTGACGGAAGGAGAGCAGATAGAAATCGGATGCATACCCCACGGAACTCCTACTCCAAAAATTTTTTGGTCCATGAGAGTAAGTAAATGATGTGAAGTAGTTTATTTTATTTTAAACTCAATTTTTTGATTTACACCATTTTTGATTAAGTTTTGCTTATTATATTTTTAGGATGGCAAAATTCCTCTCCCTAGAAGCTCCCTTAACCAACCCAAACTTATGCTGGAGAATGTTTCAAAAAGACACACTGGACTGTACGTATGTACCGCAGATAACGGAGTAGGTAGACCAGCGATTGGAGCCGTGTACGTTAGAGTTTTATGTAAGCTCCTACTTGAAAACCGATATGTTTAGAAAGTTTGAATGAATAAGAATAGTGTCACAATTCCACGTAAAAAAGAGTTGTTATCGAAATATTTCTAGATGCTCCTCAAATAGAAATTCCGAAAAGACGAGTACATGGAGGCCTAGTGCACAAGTCAACTCTTGCCGTTATTGTTCATGCCGAGCCTAAAGCGGAAGTTAGCAGTAGAATCCCCTACTATGTATTTTTGTAAAAATAAACAAACATCTAAGACCGAAATTTCCCTTTCACCAGGTTAATTGGAGAATTGGTCAAGACCTCGTTACATTCACAGATCGCATTTATGCAGAAACTAGTGGGAGTGAATACAGACTAGTGTTCAACTCAGCAAAGCCCCAAGACTTTGTTACTTACACAATCGAGGCAAATAACTCCCTTGGATATGATGTTAGGCACATCGAATTTTCCGGTACTAGTCATCACTAATTATATTAATTACTTTACGACGCTAAACTCCCTTAAAGAGCATCTTATCTTAACTGTGGACATTTACAGGTGTACCGGATCAACCCAAACTTGCTCGGTGGGAAACCGAAGTCTGGAGGAGCCGGATAAGCGAAGGAGTTACCTTATTTGACATTGAGGTCACCCTATACTGGGCTGTAGAGTCTTATAGTCCTGTGATAGACTACAAACTTCACTTCCGTGAAGCTCCTATTCCAAACATAAACAGTTTTAATGAGGATCAAAGTCCTCCGTGGCAGGAACTTACCATTCCAGCCGATCAATCATCCGGTTCTTTCCTTCACACAAAATCTTTTAGCCTTCGAGGGCTAAGCAACTCTACAATTTTTGAGGCTGCTGTCAAAGCTAGAAATAAATATGGTTGGAGCCATTTGTCTCTTGTTTGCTACTTTGGTACATTTCCAGGTATGCTAAATTAATAGAAGGAAAGACAGTGTTTCGGCAGATCACCAAAATCCACAGAAAGAGTAAAATAATGCTTTCTGTTCCAGATTCCTCTAATAGTAAAACAAAGCATATGGAAGAGCTGATGACACGACTCAATGGTATGTATGTAATGTGAACATACAACCTCTTACAACTGGAATAAAAGGACTAGAATTATTGATGTGACCAATTGCCATTTATGTGTTTCTTTTAGGTAGCGAGTTCTCTGATTTGAAGGAAACCAAAGATTCCGAATCGTCGGCAACCATCCGTATAATGTGTAGTAATTATTTAATCGTCTTGATAATCTGCCAAACTGCTTTATTTTGGTACTCGAATCAACCACAGCCTTCATACATTTACTTATTAAATTAAGTAGAATTTTACGCACTGTTAGCCGTCTACCCTTTCTCTGTTGGTAAGTCAAGTGCTTAAAAAGCAGATTTACACGTATAAATATATTACTGTAACGTATTTGTAGTTACTACTCATAGTACAGCAATTTCCGTACACAAGTGATAGTGTGCATTATCGTTTTGAAATTTTTGTAGCAATATATAATTATATCAGTATTTTCATACTTAACTATTTATTATGCATCGTTCTGCAATTTTAATTCAATTAGCAGAAGAAATTAGTATAAATTAATAAAATTATAGAAAAACACGATTTTGAGTTTTGAGGGCATTTATTTATTTTACTCGACAACAGATAGCTGATAGTTTTCAAATAATTAATAACGCATTTAAAATGATCGTTTACTATAATCGTTAAAAATGCCCTGTGAAAAGCCTCTACTTTTGCATCCTTATCGCAACGTACAAGTTTCTGACAATAAAGATCTTTACTTTTCTAACACCGTATCTTATAGCAAAATTAATAAACATTACCGTATATCCTCGAATAGAGGCCTACCGCGAATAGTGGCCCCCCTCGAATTGTAGCCCCTTTGAATAGTAACCCTGGGGCATTGAGTCGCTTTTATACGAAAGCGCCGCATGCGTTTAAGACACGTTAAACCATGCAGTAAATACAACGCTTTTTACAATAGAGAATGATTTATTTATTTACTTAGCGCGTGCAAAAAATGCCTCCGCGGCGATCATTTACGGTGAAGTTTAAATTGGATGTCGTCAAATTCATCAATTTAAGGACGCTGTATTTTGATATTCAAGAATGAATAAATAAAGTAATGCGTATTGCTTTTTAAAAGTAAAGGGATGCTTTTTTTAAATTAAAATATTAGTAGCCAAAAATTGAATAGTGGCCCCGGCCTGTATTCGAGGATATACTGTAATTCATTTTCGCATGGTAATCATAAAGAAAAACTTCATCTAGTGCTTTATAGGTACCTTATTTTTATTAACAAAGCATACTTTGATGTCCTCAAAGACGATGCACAAAAATTATTTTACAACGTCATAATTTAATTGCATTATCCTTTATTATCATTACTTTCACCTTTCTTCACAAGGTAGTGGGTGGGTGGAACCTTTCCTTTTATGTAGGTTATCAAGTATACGTCAACCTATGTCTATGCATTACTCAACCCGTGTGTTGTTCTGTTATGTTAATATGCTCCTTTTTCCTCAACAAATAAATTATTATATTTTTGTATCCATTCTATCAAAATGTAACTCTACTCTGTCTCTGGACTCTGCTAAGCTGACTCGCTTAACCGCCTGGTCTGTCTGTCTGTAACTAATGTATGTCTTGTACAATTTACTTTACAAGGATAAGAAACTAACAAGGGAAAACTCTCATGAAGTGAAGTTGGAAGTAGTCCTTTCTGCTTACTGAGACAAGGGACGAGGTGAGATTCTTGGGATGTCTAAGAAGGTGTTATTTTGGCTGAGTTGATGTTGAACGACCCAACAAACCTTTTCAAGAAATGAAACATAAGAAAGAAAGGGTGATTCTATTGGAAAAGCGCGTCCTTCCTCATACAGTTTTTCTTTCTTGGATTGTTAAAAAACTAAACTGAAAAAATCCCAAGGAGCAAGTAGACAAGGCAATGAAATAAAAAAGCAATGAACAAGCGGCAGGGGGTGCTTTCAAAGAAAAGTTATTAGGTTCTAAAGCGAGTACGTTAACATGTACGAGTAAATAATGCTATTGTAATCTCTAATTCTTTAACATGGATGCAAGCAAGGTTGAGGCACATTTTTGGAGATTTTATTATCATTCCTACCTCAAATAATGTTTACGGGCCCTGGTTTATGGGTTAAATTTTAGGAAACAGTTTATTGAATGAGAGGAACTATTTTTTAGTAGCTGGCCTGTCAGTTAATATATGGGTAGTGGTATTAGGTTTTAAAAGCATAACATTGTTGGATAAATAATGCTTTGGAACTGCAGTATTGGTATACTTGATGATATTATTGTAGTGCTAATGCCGACTGCCTTAGGTATTATTCAAAATGAGATTTTATTATTAACTGTTTACTACCGTCGTGCACGTATCCTACCTTCTCCGTATTATAAATAAGATTACAAGAAAACATATCATGTTAAACACGAGTAAAAAGGTATTGTCGGAAACTTCCTGAAATATAAATTATACGATAAGTAACTTTTAATTTGAAATGAATTAGAAGTCGCCTCAAGTTAAATTTATTCCATTCCCGTACCCCAACCTTGTTCTTTTAATCTATCAAAACTATAAATACGCTTTTACACCTCCTTTTCTGATAATTTCTCAAAGGTTCCTAGGGCGAAGGTCGTGCGGAGAACTTAAACACTTATTTAACCCAACCCCTGTTTCAGTTAGCTCCATCCACCTATGCAACGACCAAAAAGCTATACAACTTAAAGGTGCCCTTAACTTTGTTTTATTC
>JAQFZX010000978.1:0-39124 GCA_034682405.1 Hydroisotoma schaefferi | reverse complement strand
GTACTGCAGTTTTGTTAATTGTACTGCAGTTTTGTAAACTGTACTGCAACTTTGGTGTCGTCTTTACGGCCCGGTACAAAAGACAACAAGAACTTATGCATCCAAGTCGCCGCCAACTACATACATTTCGGCTTTGCTTAACAAACCTTAAACATGCATTTGTTTTTAGGAGTGCCAATTGTGCCAATCAAGTAGATCATAATTGTGGGGAACAATTTCGCAAAGAAGTTATATTTTAGCATTAATTCCCCTTTCAACCTTCAAATGAGATTTAGCCAGGATCTTAGAGGATCTTCAATTTATGTTTATTGCAAGATCTAATATATCTGAGAAGATCGCATGATTATAATTATTCTCGCCATTTAGTTTTCTACTCCTTATGTCGTTTTTAACTTAACAATTAAATAAGATGCTAAGGTGAAAGATATCAAGTACTGGCTCATTTTATAAATGTTCCGCATGTTAACAACGGTGGCCGGGACAGTTCTGCCGGACAATTATACTCAGACAAGCCTTCTTTTAAGATGTACTTAAACCTAATTTAATTAAGAACCTGCATAATCTTAATTACGTGGGTATACCTATTGATTCTGCCAGTTTAACCGATTGGTATTCCATATGGCTTGCTAATTCCATTACAGATTCCATCCACATAATGACACATAACTTATATCGTGAAGTGTTAATCATTAATTAATTAATTAAGCTTAATTCTTAAGTATACATTTTACAAATAACACAATCCATGTCAAACCGTTTATACTTTACTCACAATAAATACCTAAAGTCCCTCACTATTAAAAAAAATAAGCATAAAATATTTATGGCATAACTGGCATCACACGCATAGCACATTTGCCCGTCGTGGATAATCATCAAATCATCATGTCGCTCGGTGGCATATGCCCTAAATCCTCGACCATAAGCCACCCTCGTTAAATAAGCCGCATGCGATCCTCTTCATGCTAAAAGCAGTATAGGTATCCCCGATGTTAAACATGCTTCAACCCATCTTTTTTCACATACAAGTCGCGGCATATGGACGAGATTATTAAAATAGTTAATAACCTGAAACAAAGGACAAGTGGTTTAAAAATGTGCCTGTCCTAATAGAAGGATTGCACAAGAAAAGATAATAAAAATAATAAATATTGGTAAGACGATGGGAACTGTTTCAGTTTGAGTCACTTCTCACTCAACTTGTTGATTGAGAAATCAGACTTTACACCCTTTTTTCTACTTCTTTTTGTGGAGGAAGTTCTTGAATCCAAAGATAAATCTGAGCAACCGGCCCAACTGGAACTGGAACTGGACTCTATAAATGTCTCTCTTTTTCTATAATTTCTCATTTTAAAGGTTAGTTTTATAGGGTTTTATGAAGCTGATTTATTCCATTTGAAGAGTAGGAAAAAGTGGGAAAGGTGTAACGTTTGTTGCAAATTTTATTCTAGCCTCAGTCAGACTCCTCCACGTGCACTTTTATACGAGTGGAATTAATCTTGAGCTGCATTCCAAAAGTATAAGTACAATAGCCGCTGGATAATGAGTTGTTCCAAGGAACAAGTTGTTATCGTAGGAACGGCTCGAACTCCAATCGGTACGTGTTTTAAGGGGTATTTTTTGGGTATTTTAGGGTATTTTAGGGTATTTTAGGGTATTTTAGGGTATTTTATGGGTTTTTAAGGGTATTTAGGGTATTTAAGGGTAGTTAGGGTATTTTAAGGGTATTATGGGGTATTCTAAGGGCATTTTAGGGTATTTTATGGGTATTTAGGGTATTTTATGGGTATTTAAGGGTATTTTATGGGTATTTTAGGGTATTTAAGGGTAGTTTAGGGTAGTTTAAGGGTATGTATTTGGTATTTATTGGGTATTTCAGGGTATTTTAGAGGAAGGGATGCTTAGTTTGAATGATAATAAGTTTAGCAAAAAATTAAAAACAAATTTATACAATTTTGCAGGGTCATTCTGTGGGAAGTTGAGCTCACTGAAAGCCCACGAGCTGGGGGCAATTAGTATTGAATCGGCCTTAGCAAGAGCTGGAGTGAAGGTTGACGACGTCTCTGAAGTTATATTTGGTCAGGTAATAATATAAAGCGATTGATGTAGGTTTAAGTAGCAGAAACTGTTTTGTTTTGCAGTATTTACAAATGCTAAAGTACTTATTCTTTATGATAACGTGCAGGTTTTGACAGCAGGGCAGGGTCAAAATCCAATTCGACAGGCGGCAGTTAAGGCTGGTTTGCCCTATTTGGTTCCATCAACCATGGTGAATATGTTGTGTGGTTCGGGACTTAGGTACAGTTGCTCAATTACTTGGACATTTTAATTACCATTATAGGTGTGCTTTATCGGGGATACTTTAATTTAAGGTCAGTTATCATGGCAGCTCAGGCAATTCAGTGCGGGGATAGCAAGATTGTCGTCGCTGGAGGTCAAGAGTCCATGAGTCAAGCTCATCATTCTATTCACATGAGAAGTGGCCTTAAAATGGGAAATGGCTCTTTGGTTGATACTATGGTTCTTGATGGACTCATGGATGCCTTTAAAAACATACATATGGGAATCACAGGTTCACTTTGAATAAGTTGTAGATGAATTTGTTAAGGTTTTATAAAATAAAATAATAATTTTATCTTTAGCGGAGAATGTTGCCGTAAAATACAAAATCAGTCGAGAAGATCAAGATGATTTCGCCTTAAAGTCGCAAATGAAAGCAGCAGCTGCATTAAATGCTGGACATTTTGAATCCGAAGTCGTTCCAGTTACAATTCCAAGTAGGGTAGGGGCTCCGGTAATTGTTTCAAGAGACGAATATCCGAAAGTTGATACTACTTATGATGGGTTGAAAGCACTTCGTCCTGCATTTATCAGAGATGCGACTGGAACTGTTACGGCTGGTAATGCTTCTGGACTTAATGATGGAGCGGCAGCTATAGTGCTGACTTCAGAACTCATTGCAAAAGCACAGAATTATTTGCCAATGGCAAGAATAATATCTTACGCATGTTCAGGAGTAGATCCAGAAATTATGGGTATAGGACCGATTCCAGCGATTCAAGAAGCAGTAAGTGGCAGTATTTAGGATGAATTTTAATAGCTTAAACACTTATAAGATAGTAGATTTTAAAAGGATTTTTGGTTAAAAGTTGACCAAGGCAGGTTGGACTGTAGATGATGTCGATGTATTTGAACTAAACGAAGCCTTTGCAGCCCAATCGCTAGCTGTGGTCAGGGAATTAAAAATTGACCAACAAAAAGTAAACATCAATGGAGGTGCTATTGCCTTAGGTCACCCTATTGGAGCTTCCGGAGCGAGGATTTTAGTGACCCTAATAGCCGCATTAAAACGAGTGAATGGGCAAAAGGGAGTAGCTGCTCTATGCGTTGGAGGTGGACAAGGAATCGCTATCTGTATTGAAAACTTACAGTGATCAACTCCATTTGGAATTAAAACGAAGACTGCTTTGTTAGACAAAAATTAATTCCAAATTGCAGCAGTAGTAGTAGGATTGCAATAAGAAATATAATTTCACCTGAGCTTCCTTAGAAACGATACGATTTTGTGGTTAGATTTTCGATTCGAACTTACAGAAGACAATAATGACAGACTTGTCACTTTAGATATAAGTAATCCAATACCTTCCGAGTTTCTATGATTTTAATTATCTGTGAAGACAACAGAATGGTGCTAAGCTAACCCAACTATGAAGTTCAGATTATACTAAAATTAGTGGTGCTGGGGAATGATATAAGAAGGAAGAATATTCCAATGACATATCTGGATATTTTTGTAAATTTTAATGGTATTATGGCATATAACGTACGTATGTATGTCTGGAAGAACTACGGATCTCTTTTAAAACCATAATAAATTGAAATAAAATTTTATCAATTTTAACTAACTTTTTTTATATTTATGGTCAGATAGTTTTGCGAAAGATTAAATCGGCGAAAGAATCGTAGCAATTGGAGCATCAGTATAAATACAGCTTTATTTCGATTAATACTATAGTTACACCGTTCGTTTATTTGATGGACACAAGAGGACAATCACTTTTACAGGGCGTTGCATCACTAGATTTCATACGGAAAATTTTAAAAGGAAGTTTGTACTTGATACAATACACAGTAATTAAAAGATGAAGTGGTATGCAATAAATAAACTAAGGCCACCATAAAAACCGTCTGCAGTCTAACAACCCGGTAAGGCTGGTTTAAGCTGCACTTTAGTCTTCACCAAACGCTGTCTATTTAAGAAGGAAGCAACGCATTCAGCAGCTTTTTCAGGAGCGTCTTCATGAACGGTGTGACCCACTTGATGGAAAACTTGCATTTGAAATTTGCCTTGCATTTGACCAACAGTAAGTTCTTTATCTAAACGATCAACTCCCGCAAGCATCAGTAACTTAGGGCAGCCTACTGAAAGGAATCTACAAGAGAAAAAACATTTCATTAGAAGCAGTTAGAATTAATAGCACACTCTGTGACAGTATAGAGTCTACGTTCAGATTGTGCTCTAAATTAATCTGTAAAACAAGCTTACTTTGACGACAGTCCTTGAAACCAACCACGCCAATGAGGCTGACTATTGGCCAAATTTATCCGCCACACAAGTGCTTCCTAAAAAGTTCATTTTTAATTTCATGTTAATTCGATTAGATTGCAATCGATTTTACTTTATGGAATATAGTTAATAGAAATCTAAAATACCGTAGGCGGTAACATTGGGATTGACGCTGGTTGAGAACCACTGCTATCGGCAGAATCTTCCTTCACCGCAGATTCATTTTTCCACAATCGGCTTGACGGAGATTCATTATTATTACACTTCAGTCCTTCAGAGTCGACCAGTTGAGTAGCCAATCTACCTGAACAAGTCTTCAGTTGCCCTAGCATGGATATCCTCGCCGAATCAAGATTCCTTGTCTGTGCACTTTTCACACTACACAAAATGTCCATGCAATAACATTCAGTTAAATATTATCCACACAGTTACAAAATGATACTCAGAAATATATAATAAAATGCTTTTTCACCTCCACTGAATAGCTTCAGACAAGGTAGCAAACTGTTCAGGTCGGGTACGAAGGAAATACATCATAGAAGACAACGCTTGCATGGCAGACCCTTCCACAACGTCAAGTACGACTAACCCACATAAATTGAGGTCATTGCGATCCTGCAGCTTCAAAGCTACATTAACACACAAAGCTCCTCCCATAGAATGTCCGATTAGTATCAACGGCCGAGTACCCAACTTCACTGGCCCTTCTTTCAACCACTGAACTACGTCAATAACATCACTACAAAATCAGATTAGTAAATAAGTTCATATTTTTCAAACCCACGAAAGAAAAGATAATAGGCCTAAACGCAAATTACAACCACCCAAATTACAACTCATCCACCGAAACTGCTCATTAAAACTAAAATGTACTAAAGCCAACCTACTCAATCATAGTTTGTAAAGAAAGATCATCCTCGTCCTTGCAGTCACTCTCTCCATGTGCTCTAAGATCCAATGCGCCATAGTCTGCTTCAATCAATCCACTTAATTCATTAATCAACGGGGCCCAAGTAAGACCAGAGTAGCCTCCTCCATGAAGACATAAAATGTAGGGTGGTCCCAAAGGTAAGGGCTTTCTTGAACCGCTGTCTTCAGTAATTGTCGGATTTGTGCTGCTACTCTGCCAGAGAGCCAAAAAGTCTCCATTTCTGATTTCAATTCCCGTGCACTGGCTATAGTAATTCTTCCAATCCGCTGGCAAATACCCTTTCCTCTTCTCTTCTCTACAAATCAAAATCCAATACACAATCAGAAAAATACGCTTTAAATTCCAGATAAAAAATTAAATCAATAAACCTCAGTAAACTTACAGCTTTCGAGCCCATTCGGATGTATCAGTCTTATTCCGATCCCCATTCTTAGACCTTATCAAATAAGGCACCACCTTATCCGGTAAACCCCCAGACATCTCCAATCCAACTCCAACAAAAATAAATAACAAAGTAGCAGTCTTACGACAATCCGGCTCCTTCTTTAACCTTTGACCTTACTGTGTGCGAGAAACGACAGAAAGGGTCATTCAACTTCTGACCTTTGTTATTCTTATTCTTATATTTAAGGGCACGACGCTCAGGCCAATACTGTCCCGTGTGTCGTCCGCATCCGCTCAACTCTCTCCTTTTTAAAATCTCCAACCAAATAAAAATAAAAATCTAAAAATAACGTTTGATTTTTAATTTGATTTTTCAGAGAAAAACAACTCGATTGGAGTTCAGCAAGAAAACTCGCTCTCCGTTGGAATTTACGAGTCAAAAAAGAAGAGAAAAATCAGATTAAAATTCCACCGCCTTTCTTCCCAATTTCTCACTTTTCCCGAGAATTTTGCTCAAAAACAAAAATAAAAAAGGGACGCCAGGCCGGCCAGGCCATGAACGACGGTTTATCATTAAAAAAAGAAACAGGGCGAACGGAAGAGGTTTATCTCCTGAGTTTTTTTTTAAAAAGGAGTTTTATAGGTTTTTTTGAAAACGGGTATTTTTATTTAATGTGTATTTCCCGAAATAATGCCCCCGGGGAATTATTACTTCGAAGGAAAAATTGGAAATTCCATTAACATGGGCAAGATAGGGCAAATTCCTAATTTTATTTTAAGTATGGAAAGGTAGTGAGGCAGTATACCAGGGGGGGGGGTAATTATTTCGAGGGGCATTATTTCGGGAAATGCAGTACCACTCTTGAGTAATTTTTTGCTTTTAAGCCATGTTGAATGGGTTTTATGGTAGATTCTAGAAGCTTTTTTACTTTTTTGACTACGCTTAAGTTATAGCAGCGTCGATGCTTGTTTTTTTAGGTGTACGAGTCTTGATTTGGAGTGATTCAGCGATCGCTGTTTTTCTTTGTTCTTGGAATTCATGGGAATAGGTGGTTAAGAGGTTGAAAGAGTAGGTAAAGGGAGTGGCAATTGGGTTGATGATTTATTTATTCATGGCATGAAAGTAGAAAAGTACAAGAGGCTTTCGTTGGTTTGTTTGTGATATTGAGGGATGCTTTTTAAGATTCAGTAAATGGATTTGTAAAATAATTAATTTCCCTATCTTTGAGATCTTTGCTTTGCATAGAATTACTTGGATTTCCTTACCTTGTTGCCTAGGCTATGGATGGTTAGTGCTCGACTCTACTGCAGTAATGATGAGCAATAGTCCCCAGTTTCTATACTCTTCTGAATGCAAAGCTTTAAGATGTTTTCAAGATCGCTATTAGCTCTATTTCATTTTAAGTAGGAAATAGGAGTTAATTTCCCGTTCTATTTTTAATTGACTGGGGATAGTTTTTCATAAGTCTCATTGTTTGCAACTTTTAAGGTCTTCCAGAATGTTTGCACAAAAAATAAATTGGGGGACACTCCAAGAAATTGATGAGGTTTGCGTCAACCGTTTTGGATGCAACCCAGAGGCCAGAGATATTAATTGGAACAAAAGCAGAGCTTTTTTCCTTACACATTGCGATCCAGGTGAGATTTTTAAAAAAATGGTTAGGAGATAGAAGACTCATGAGCTTACATATAATTATTTTTTTCTGCTTCTCTGCAGTTACAATGGGTGACATTCTAAACTCGGCGTTACTGTATTGGACTCAAGATAAGAGGAACCCTACTCCTGATAAGTTTTTCATGTCCGAGATATCCTTCCGGATGCTACAATACTACACGTCAACTCGCTTCATTGGGGATCAGGAGCATAAGTTAAAAATGCTTGACGCCCTCAAGGATGCAGGGAACCTTGTCATTGTACGACCTTTCGAAACATTTCGACTTACATTTATGAAAGAGAAACCCGTTGGGAAAAAGGAAGTTGACGTGACTCCACTTCCTTCAGGAAGCTGTCCTGGAAGTCTGATGTAATTTTAAAATATTTATTCCCAAATCAGTTGCATATCTTTGAAACTCGCATTTTCTCAACTCCCTTATGATACTTTTAGGTTTTTGTTCGAACAGCTATGGTTTGATGATACTGTCATCATGCGAGTATTGCATACTGGCAACTGCAGAACATCAATGGATGATATAAAGTCTATGGCTCCACTTTTTGATGACAAAGGAAATCTTAAGCGGCTCAATGGACTGTATATTGACACTTCGCATTTCAATCACGACACGAAGGAGCTGCCAAGTCGAAGACTCGCGATTGATACTTGTGTGCGTTTGATGAGTCCGTTGTTGAAAAAGCATGGATTTGGCTGTCGAGTGGATATGTACACTAACTGTAAGCTCATTAAGAAAGACTTCAAATGTGGAGATAATTATAGTAAGATTCTGCTAAAACTGCTGTGTTTATGTTTTAAGATGCTGTATCTGACCTAGCCTTTGCAAGAGAAATCTCATACAGATTTGATCTTCCTATTCATGTTGGATGTGCGATGAAGAGGTTTTGTCGAGATAGGCAGTTGGCTGTCCATGGAGTTTTTACCAGGAAATTGCAGAAATTTAAGGCTGTAGACAATTTTCATCTAAATTGTACTTGCGAGGATTGTTGCTATCCCATAACCGCAGATCATGTCAGTTAATCATAGTTATTTCTGGAGTTAGCCCTCGTAACGGTTGATAACCGTTTCTTTTATTTGCAGAGTTTCAAAGTAGATGTTCACTGTAATGTGGGATTGAATGAATCAAAAATTACAAATCTACAATCATCCGACACCTACAAATGGAATTCCGAAAATGTGGCTGGGTACTACAGAAGGGGTCAAGACATTGCAGTGGTTTATAGCACTAATCTATCTCGGTTTGAGGCAGCCCGGATGATTAACTTCTTTGCGTGTGAAAAGGTCAAGCCGCTTTACGTCCCGAATGGAATGAGCTTGGAAGAGGTTGTGTTTTTAATAATAATACTTTTATAGAGTGAACCCCTGGCTTTTGCAGACAGGCATGTCTTATACTAAAGATATCGTTATGAACTTTTAGCTGGATGCTCTCATAAAAGCCACCTTACCAATGGTCAATAGCACAGAACCTCTTGATATAAAATGTGACTTCCCGGCCGTGTATTTTGACTCAACCTGTGTAATGTATCATGGATTCTTTCCTCACGCCTTCTGTCCAGATTCCGATTGTCACTGCTGGAGAAACATGTATCACTTTGGTGACATGAAACCTGAGGACTATCCATGCAAGATCATCCCTCTTCCAGAAAAACCCGAAGTTGTCACTCCTACTCCTACTCAAGCTACAGATAAGACCTGAAGAAGATACATTTTTACCTTCGTTAATTAGTGCAACAAGTTTTATGATTTTATTTTCATTTCCCTACATTTATTGGAATAGATCAGGCAAGTCCGTTCCAAAAGTATGGGTACTCCACTAAATAATCACTAGATGAATATTTTAATTTTAATATAGCTATAGAATTTCTGTTGCGGATTACCGTTCTTCTAGTTGTAGGTGACTTAAAAATCCAAAAAAAAAAAAATTAAATGAAAGCAACAAAAAAAATTTTAAATGAAAGTAACAAAAAAAAAAGAATGGACCCTTGAAAATAACTTAGAAAAATCAATTGCCTACAAAAAGTAAAAACAGTATTAGCAGACACGTTTTAAAAATAAAAAATATGCTACTTGCAACCCATTTGAACCTTAAAATTTACAACTAGACAGCTATTTGCAGTTGTTTTTTGCATGCCGTATTGAAAATACAATCTTGCCAAGATAACCAAAACGTGCTTTATTATTTTCCAAACCAAAATCCATGCACGTTCATGAAGAATCATTTATAAAAGAACGGCCCATACGGAAAAATATGTCCGGCAGTGGCAGTCCCATAAACAAAGTAATACAAGGCAATATTACATTACAACCCCTTTGGCCACCGTATTGGTATTACTCTTTAAATCTTAACGCTGAAACCCATATTATATATTCGTTAATTAATTATTATAGTCGACCACGACATGGATTTTAAGAACGCTTAAAGTAAGATACATTATGCGTGCGGTGTTGAGTGCCGTTGTAGTAGTAGGTGCCACAGTGAGTAGTAGTGACCTGTAGTGTGAATGAACTGATAACTACAACGCACAATAACCTTCTTTATTGTGTGTGTAGTTCGAGTTCCCATGCATTCTTAAAAAAAACTAGACAAAGAAAGCTTTCTTGATCCACACAACGCAGCATTGCATTTTGCAATTGACCCAACCAGCATAGCAGCAGCTAGCAGCATTGAATTAAAACCTAGGAAGAAAGCCGTTCTTCTACTTTTCTAGCTATAATGGAATGCAATGCACACTTTGCAGAGCCCCACATACATCCCAAAATCCCAATCATACCCTTTTATATCCCCAATATAATAATACTTCTACTATCCTTCGGTCTTTTACGGCTAATAAACTGCTGACTCCCTGCTTGCTTTGCTACTGCCAAGCTAAAGAACATCAAGCACAGATTTTTTTGATAGATAAAAAGATGTGTTATATTGAAGAAAAAAAAAGCCAGGATGATTTAAAGTGCATAAACCTTACTGAATTTCTGTACGATTTAGCATTTAGCCCATGAAAGTCTCAGTGTTTGGAGGTACACAGACTTAAAAAAAAATCCTAACTAAACTACCGACACTGACCACAGATTAAGATGTGTCGTCGTATCGGGAAATACCTACGAGAATAGCAGCATAGCATAGCAAGCAATCCATTAAAAAAATCTCCTCATCATCAATCTCATCATTTACTCGAAAAACTCATCAAAAAGCAAAAGCAGAGCAGGGTTAGTGTGAGTGTGGCTGGCTATTCTAAAAAAAAAACGCACGCATTAAAAACTAAATAAAAAGTGTCATCGTGTGTCTCTAAACAAATTAAAACTGAGCTTTTGCTAGTCCTATATTGTAAAAAAAACTAAAAACAAATAAATAAATCCCCGGTGTAAGTTATACGTTACGTGTGTGTCGTGTGTGGTGAAGAAGCTAAATAAAGGAGACTTTCTTCAAGATTAAGATACAATCACACGGAATCCACCAACAACCACACTACTATACCCTTCTTGGATTAAATTACCATTTTAAAAAACCTCACAAAGTATCGATATTCGATAGGAATCAATAAAGTGATCTATCCTCCATCCATATGTATTCAACAACAAGAACAACACAACAACCCACCAACTTCTAATCAGTTTTACTTAAAATTACTTTAAAAACCCTATAATAAAATAAATAAACCTTCAGAGAAATAACCAATCATCCTATCCTCCCTCATCCTTTTAATTCACACATTCTACTCTACAAGAAGAAGAACATTCAATAAATAACGTTCCCCTAACCCCAACAAAAAATATAATCCATCCCCAACCAAATCATCTCTAAAAAACAAGGTCATCAAGGGTCAAGTCATCATCTCTATTCCTCCTAATCCTAATTTTCCTAATTTTCCTAATTTTCCTAAATTTCCTAAATCCAGCCAAAGGTCACGGAAATATAAATATAAATATGAACTCTCCAAATAATCTAACCTCGTTTAACCTTTAGAAGTGTGGCTGGTTTGGGATTAAAAAAAAAAAAAAAAAAGAGAGTAAAAAGTGCTAGATTTCCAAGGGTTCGACCCTCCTCCTCTCTATAAAGTTGCATGCAATAAAAGGGAGAAAAGTGGAGGACTAGCTCGTCCTTGCCCGATTTATCCGCCGATCCTACCAACCAAAACCACCCTCAGTCTGTCTGCTGCTCCTCATTCTCAAAACTGTGGAGGAAAAGCTCCGTTTTTTCGAGGAGAAAGGGAGTTTGCTCTGAAAAAGAGAGGTCAGCTGTGAAACTGGACAGAGTTCAACTTTCTCAACTCCTGTTTCCCCTTTTTAGAAACCATCCAGACTTCAGACCGACCCATTCTTTCTTCCTGTCTTCGTCTTCAGACATTTTTGACAGAGGAGGACACAGGACATCCTTCTTCTTTTTTTTAATTAATTGGAGTAATTAAAAAAAATAGAAGGGGAGATGGATATTTCGGATTCAAAGTTGAAGAGTTTAATCGGGAAGTCGTGGTCGGCGTGGCCCCTTCCCGAATTTTCTAATGATGCGGGTAAGATCGGGTTTTTTTAATTAATGGGAAGGGAGGAATTTATTGGGGTTTTGGAGTTGGAATTGGAATTTTTCAAGGTTTTTTAAAGAAGGAGGAAGGTTTGGGGGTAGTTGCTTGAGGAAGGGAGGATGAGGTTGATTGGTTTTTGAACTTTATGTTGTTTTTTTTTTGGAAATGTATGTGTTTGTTTGTTTGGTTTCAGGAATTAGTTTGGCTTTTTGGGTGGAGATTAACGGATAAGATGTTAATTTTGTGAGAAATGGGTATTGGTTTTTGAGGTGGTGTAGGTGTAATTAATTAATGGATTTTGTATTTTAATTTAGGTGTAAAACTATTTTTTAAAGGGAATTATGTATTTTATGTTATCTTATTGTGGTAAGGGATCAACTTAGCATTGGGTGTGTAAGGTTTATGGGAGATTTATTGATTGTCTTTGTCGTTGGCTTCTTTTCATATTAATACGTCTAATACTTCTCGAGGAATGGTGCAGTTTATGTAGAAAGAGGCGAGATTATGATTATCCAAAGTTTTTTGGTGATAGTAAATTTGCATGAGATTTGCATTAGATTGTATTGGAATATTTTTTTACTTTTTATTGGAGGCTACATTTATTTATTCTTGTGGATTATTTTCTGCAGATCTAAAGCAGTTGAGGGATAGCTTCAAACCAAAGCTGCCTGACAAAGCGGTGGATCATTGTAACCTGTTACCAGCTGCTAGTAAGTTAAGCTCATTTCTAGACTTTACATAAACATTTTATCTTATCGGTAGTCTTGTAATCGATTTTTTCTAATCGTTTAGTGAGACATTTGTATGGAACTAGGCCGGACTCGGAGTATTTTTCCATTTCTAAATGCGCAGGTTGCAAATGTTTCCTCAAGACACAAAGACTGTCCCATCACTATTTGTGTAAGTTTGGTGTTTACGATTTTTTTAGTCCCTATTGATACTGAAGGAAAAATGGTTTTGATGTTCTTTCGTTTGACAGTGGATTCCCAGAATAATATGGTGTGTAGAAGGACGGATCTGATTGTCTCTGGGAATAAAACTTTAGGAAAGGGAATCCCACCGTTTCATGCAGTCCGGGAATCAACCAAAAATCCGTTGATAGAATGTTCCAGCGGTTCTCCTATTAATTCTAGCTCTGCAAAAGTCGTCAGTAGCTATAAACCGGAAACAAGCATTCCTATTCGAACTTCTCCTTCGCGTAGCAGGTCGAGCTCATCGTATAAGACTGATTCTAGCGTCTCGGCTACTTCTAGTGGTAGCAACATCGGAAGTAGTAAGTCCAAACCAAGTTCCCATCACCAGTCTAAAAGCAAATCTAGTAGTAGCACGAGTAGTTCCTCAAGCAAGAACAAATCAAGCTCAAAAAGTTCATCGTCGTCTCACTCTTCATCTCACTCATCCTCATGGACGTCATCATCAAAAGGTGGATCAGTTAGATCGTCACATAAAACGAACTCACCAGCTTCTTACACACTTTCCATTCCGAGTGATGACACCGGTCAGAATGAATCAGTGGAGAGCATCCTCTTTTCTAATTCTAACACTGGTAGTAAGCATACTATGCATATTATAGCAACTTCATCAGATGTTGGGAAGTCAAAGTCCGGAGACACTGAATATGAACAACTGAAATTCTACTCTGATACAGCCCTTAAGAGGTCGAAAACGGATGTTGGAGCAAACGAATTGGTTCCTAAAATCGCAAATCCAGCTGTACTCACTTATTCTGATGGAACCCCATTTAAAATTCCCTTAAAAAGTAAATCCTTAAGCTCGTCAAGTGGAATTCAACATAGCGCCGAAGCTAACAAAAAGTCAAAGAGCTCTTCTGTGCAGTCAAAATCAAGCAATGAGCCGTCTTCCCATAAAATTGCTTATAGAAGCTCCGGATCTCCTAAATCTATCGCGTTGACCCCATTGCCGACCCCTGTAGAAGCGAAACCAAAAGGGGAAAGTGGAAGCAGTGGTAACCATCATGGGCCTGACTCTCATGAAAAATCGTCTAGCCATACAAAGAAAAAGAAAAAGAAGAAAGAGAGAGACGAGCCGAGAAAGGTCATCCCTTTAAAAGATCGAGCATTCCACCCAGATCAACATTGCGGTGTTAGCGTGTCAGAGGAGTCAGATCCCTGTACTAGATCCCTTACCTGTAAAACCCACTCTATCGCTTTGAGGAGGGCTGTTGCAGGTCGGAGCTTACGATTTGATATTTTATTGGCTGCTCATAAAAAGGCCCGAGATGAGGAGAAGACGGCAAAGGCTAAAGAGAACGGAGAGGAATCTGTAAGTACAACTTATTTATTTACTTACATATGTGGGTATATTTCTATCCGAATATGTTCTTGTAATTACAATGTCTTTTATTTACAGAAGACGAAGACTAAAAAGTTGAATACCAGTGTTGTTAGTCCGTTAACTAATGTGACGTTGACAAGCCCTTCTGCCAATGTAGCTGTTATGAAGATAAATTTAGCCATAGATCAAGCACTGGAAAGCAGGAAAAATTTGACCAAGATTTCACCTGCAGTTGCTTCCGGTGGCCAACATCTGGAAAGTGAAGCCGTCAAGGTACGAAGCATAAGCAACGCGGCAACTGCAAAAGAAGCGAAATCTCCTATTAAATCTAGCACACCAATACAGAGAGTAGCTTCAAAAGCTCCGCTGCCAAACAAAGCTAAGCCCTTAGCAAAACCGGTGGTAGTCATTGAGGAGAAAGCAGAGACGCCTGGGTTATCTTTGTTTGACATTCCGAAAGATCCGGAAAACAATTTTACATACGTCAGCTCGGTTAGACCTCCAAGAAATGTTTACACCTATAAAGGAAGTAGGAAAATGGCAAGAAACATATCAGCGGTAATTTGTTTAATAAATTAAAATACAATAAAAAAGACTAGTAAAATACTAAGGTAAAATAAAATATTGTATTAGCTGTCCGAATGGAATCCATTGGATCGATGGATCACCAAAGAGAAACAGCAAACTAGAAAAGGATTTAAAGACCCTTTGATTGAACTTTCAAACCCTAAACTGGTTGCAAACCAAAATGCAACAGTGAGTGACAGCAGTATGGAAGCAACAAAGCCTACTGGTAATAACCATTTCTTGAAATTGATATAAGGATTTTAATAATACTAGTAAAAAGTAACAGATTTCTAATTTTTGTACTGATATTTGCAGGTATTAACACAAGACTTATTCGCGTTATAAATAAAACTCGCATGGTCAAGCGAAAGCAAGAGGATTCTTCAGTTAAATTCGAAACAGTTACTAAGCGAATGAAATTGGTTTCAAGTAGCAAATTCTTTCATGAAGCTTTGGTATCTCGGTCAATCAAAGGTGAACCAGTGGAAAGTGCTCCTCCAACCGCTAGTACCAATTCATCGCCAACGGGCCATAGAAGTTCTAGAATTACAGATGCCCCCGATTGGACTTCACAAAGAGAGCACCATCCAATTTTTACTTTCGAAAATAAGGGCAAAGATTTAATGAAGCGGAATCTTGACTACGTGATGGGGTTAATGTCAATGATGTCGGATGATGAAAAGGTTATGAGGGATTCATAATTGTATGCTTTGATTGTAGTTAGTGTATTAGTTGATTAGTTACAGGAAATAAGGCAAAAAATTTCGAAAAGTATTATAATTTTCTCAAATAACATTCAGAGCATGCTGTATTATAACAATTAAACCACGAATAACTTTGTTCGCTCTTGTAGTTGTAGACAAGTCAAACAAAATTCCATAATTATGAATTCTAAAACACGGAAGGTAAAACTAATTAAGCTTAAAACAGCTAGGAAGCTTATAGTCAAATAAATAAATAAATAATTAGCTGAACAGAAATCATATTTAGTGATATTATCATTTTCTATTTAGAGTATTAGTATAGTGCATGATTCAACTTTGTCCGTAAATGCTAAATATTAGAATTTTGGTACTGCCTGAAGTTTTCCTTTTTTCCTTTTATTTATTTCAGAATTCTATTAAATCTGAACTGATCTGACTTTGAATTTTTGAAGTAAAGATGATTTTATGTTGGTAAGTGAAAGATGATGTATATTAAGGATTGTTTTATGATCAAACGGTAAGATTCCTAAATTTTTAGATCCCTTAGATATTACCAAAGAAAAATGCATGTTAACTAAACTTGTAAATTATAAATGTGTGTGTTCAATTTTTTTTTCGTATTAATGTTACTTCTGTAACCATAGTTTTTGTGTTTCAACTGTGTCTAATATTCTACGTGTTCTCAATCCAGCTCAAGCAATAGTGATATCATAGCTCCCCTTAATATTGTGAATGTCCCCTTGCATGAAATATAATTGTAAGGTAAAGTCCAGATAATAGTCAGACTGAGTGAAGTCGTAATGTACGCCTATTAAGTACTCATTGATCCTTCTAGTCTTCCAGTGATTAAAATGTAACTGTTCATGCGAGCATCGAGAAACACAGGATTGTTAATGTTGATAAATGTTTCAAGAATACAGACAGCAGATGCATTCATTGTATACCACATTGGTTGTTTATTTAAATTAGTTTACCAAGTATGAATAGTTGCAAGCTGGATTTAGCATGAATGTGAAGTTGGATGTTTTTCGCATAAACTTTCAGTTATTTAGTGAGATGATTGTTGTTGGTGTCGCTCGTTTTTAATGTTGATGCTTGACAATTATCCAGGAAACGTGCGAGTGGATGAAGCGTGATTGATTACGTAATATATATTCATGCTAAAATAGGTTAATATCTTTGTACAAAGTCATTTGTAGATTGTATTATAATCATAATATTTCATAGAAGCGGTGGCTTCGATTCTCTGTCGTAGAGTTAGAAGCACAAGAACTGATGTACCATAGCGCTAAGCAATTTTATGGTAGTAATTATTTTCAATCTGTTATTTAATTTTTGTCTGGTGCTATACTTCGGAAAAGAGTTGATTAGGCTCTTGTACGAATAATGTTTTGTTTTTCCATTCTCAAATGAAATTCGTTTGATGAGATGAGCAGAAATAAACTGTCGTGATACGTACGATATTTATTGAACGTATTCCTGCGATCATTATTTTATTGCAGTCAAGGTTTGATCGGCATCACAATTTAATATACACGGCAAATGCAAGATAGTGGTTGAAACAGTTGTACGTGTAGTGTTGATTATGATTAGTAATTGTGTCGTATGTTGTATTTAAAAATACGAAACTCGTTACGCTTAAGGTTCAGCGAGTAATTATAAAACAAAGGCTTGATTTAGGAAGTACTTTGGTCCGGTTTGCTTCCGTTCTGTCAACTAATACTATAAATTAAATACTTTTGAAGTAAGGATCCTACAAAAATTACCATATTTCCTTTTTGCTACCTTGATTATGATTATACGGTTATACTACGAAGCTCTATAATTTACTAAAAGTATAAAAGCTGGTTGGTATCATGACAGGGTTAGGTTAGAGAAGGATGGTTAGACTTTGCAAAATAATTAGCCGTTTACAATATGAAGTACGTCAAACTAAATTAGGTCTGCATCGTGGCGATTATTAATTAGAACTAACTATCTTCCTAGATATGAGTTATTTATAAAAAGAAAACGTAGACAGAAATACAAATGTACAAACCCTAGAGATTAACTTTCTACTTCCGAGTGCAAAAAGTATATAAAATCGGCAACTGAAAACTATTTCTACATTTAATTTAAAACCTGGTTCTCGAGAAGGATGTGTCTTTCTAAAAATCACAAATACTGATGCTTTGATCTGGACGGACATGGTAATTGAGTAGCACTGGTAACAGACGACGAAAACCCTAGAAAAATGAGAAAAACCTGAATAATTTGATCTAAAACAACTAAATATGAAGATAAGATACAAATAAAAACTCACCCCCTTCATTATTTTTCTCTTCGTTAGCGTCCCTAGAAAATATACAGTCTTCATCAGAACAACGCTTTGGATTATTTCTATCTTTCGATTCAGTCCAGTGGGCAAACCTAGACCTCATATTCGCTGCCTTCGCCTGGAAAACGCCTAATGCCCGTATGATTGCCTTCGGTGATGTAGGATTAGCACTATCTGGGGGTCCATCCGTCATAAAGTGATTGTCCTGGTTGTACTTAGCACAGCGGACGACTTCAGGCAAATTTGTTGATTGAGTCGGCCCACCAGCCTTTCCACCAATATTGCCATTACTTAGCCAAATCGCAGATGAACTGGCCGTTGGGGGCTTCACTTCTGCAGTTTCTTGCGAATTTTTCCGAGCGTTCTGTTGAGCTCTCTTAGTCCTAGGCGGGGGTATTGGGGTCTTTAATGCGTTCGAGTCATCATTCTTATCACACAGAAGTTGGTGATCTCCATTCTGAACTGCGTAAGGATTAGAAGTTGCAGTATAGCATTGTCTTAATGAAACATAGTCATTGACATGCCTTCCCTTTGGAGGGGGGACTTCTTTCCCCTCACCTCCCCCTAGTAATGGGCCCCCATACGCTGAGGAAACTTTACTATTGAATCCAGCATAGCTCTCGGCAGCATGCAACTGATCCGTTATAGATTCAAGGGATGAAGGCTTTCTGAAAGTGAAGCAAGATAGCCCCTGTTGATACTGGGGTCTTGATGGAGCTCGAAGAGATCTTTGATGTTTTAAACTATTCGACGACGTTATGCTTGATTTTATCATGTTTCTCGACTGAAATTCCCCTAACTGTGGCTTTAATTGTGTTGAGAAATCATTAGTACTGGAGGCAGAGGTTACGTTTCCAACCTTAACGTTTGTTGGAGGTGCTTTAAGTTCTTCTAGAAGTACTTTAATCTCTTCATACCTATTTCCACAAGAGGGCTTGGTTTCCCTGAAAGGGAACTTTTCTTGGGTACCGAATGGAGTGGATTCCTTACTGCTATACGGGGATGGATCTTTACTTGACCCAGCTCTGCCAATTTGATTACCATTCAGTACCCCCCTATTGCTAAGGTTGAAATTACCAATTGGATTGCGATCCTCAATGGAAACATAAAAGCTGTTTGGTTCTATTCTAAATGTCTGATGATTATTCAAGGCATTATCGTGGGGTTCGGGCCAAATAGGTTCATAGTCTTTGTGAGATCTCACTACAGGTCTTGAAGACTGAGTAGTGGAGTCCCCTAATCCATGCTGACCCTTTTGTGAAAAAATATGCGTATTCTTCGGACTTTCTTGGTAGTTAGTCCCACTATTTCCATTAACCAAAGGTTGCTCTTCCTTCCAAACGGCTTGTCGGAAACTATTCCTTCTTTCCCGTACGCCAACAGCTATTCGAATAGTATTCATTTTATGGGCCGCAGAAGCCGTTAAGGAGTTTGCCAAGATTGGGTTTGTTGGTTGGGACATTGCATAGCGACTTGACAGTTCAAGACGCTCATCGGATTCCGACGGAGTGCTGGATAACGACCCTTTAAGAATGGATTTCGGTGGGTTTCCACTTGCCTTTATTCGCTTCACATTATTAACTCCGTTCAGGACTGAACTCCCTTTGATAAGATGAGTGAAAGATGGGTCAAGGGTCTGGGTGGGTGTGCCCGGTAAGGAGCTCCTGGGTGTGCCGGTTGTGCTCGAACTCTCCGACGAGTTCTCTCTACTTCTTGTGTGACTACTTCTTAAAGAGGGCAAGTCGCGACCCTCACTTTCACCCTTGGATCTTATAGAACCTACGTATTTGTCCCTTCCATTACAGTTTTGCTTGCTAATTTCAGGCTTACTGCTACCAATACCCTTGGTATTAGTAACAGAGGGTGAGTAGTTCGTATAAGGGTTCGTTTTGGGAACTCTTCTTCTTGCCGTTGGATTCTCTCGTGAATGCGCTAAGCGGAAGTCTTCATCGAAAAAAGAGTTATTCTTAAATCCCGAACCCCCATCCGCACTTTCAAAATGTTCATTTCTTTTTGGACCTACAGCTTTATCCTTTTCTACACGAGGATTATTGTCGCGGAAGAAGGGTCCGGACGCAACCCCGTCTGCCCTTTCGTACGAGTTGAAGAATATATTCTCATCTGAGAAGATTCTTACCGGAGGCAATTCCACCTTTGTCTGCTGCCAAACATGGCTCTGGCTCCGAGTTAACGATGTTCCGGAGGAACTCATTGCTGCTAACGTTTTTGGAGTTACGGTGTCATATTTTTTCAGCGTGTTTGTATTTTTGGCCGGTGTTGACCGTTTATAGAAGACATCTTCCATTTCTTTGGCCATGCCCATTTTTATTCTACTAGGAGAAGTACCCCCCGTTGGTGAGCCATTTGAAGTCTCAAGGGAGTTGACAGGCTTAAGGCTACCTTGTCCTTGCTCACTGCTACCAGTTCGAAGTAGTTTAATATCGAGGTCCACGTTAGATTTTTTATGATTTTGACTCTCAACCTTCCTATCATAAGTTGTTGCAGTTTGAGCTTCTTGTTTCACAGACTTTGAAACAATAGCCTGCATCTTCGGTATCTCTACCTGCTTCACGCAGACTTTTATAGGGTTGCTGGTTACTGAAGCGAATCCTGTGTCAGAGGATGATGGTTTTTTAATTTTCGAGAAATGGCCAGGTTTTGAGTATGGGGAACTCTTCTTAACATTATCTATATCTACGAGAGCACCCTGTTCTCTATTTGGTTTTAGGGATGAATCTTCTATTTTGTCTTGAGTTTCAACAGCTTTGCCGAATAGTTTTAAAGATTTGCTCCTCTTAACCGGAAGTTTGGGTTTGGCAAGAAGGGCAGGTTTAGTTTTGGGCTTATCGGGGCTTAGCAATTTTTCACTTTCGGAAGAAGTGCAGGGGGGAGGAGTTGACAAGGGTTTGATGCTTACCAAGGGGGTGTTTCCTCGAGAGTTTGAGCTAGAAGAACCTATACCCTTAAAAGAGTAAAATAGTGAAGAAACGTCTGACTTGGCACGACTTAGTTGCGTAGAGCGTCCTTTCTTATCATCTTTTGATTTCTCAAAAAATGCTTTCAATTTCACTATACTAGGCTTACGTAAAAGGGAGGTTTTACTTGAGGTTGTTTTAATATTTGATATAGCTATTTGATCTAACGATTCATTATTCCTATCAGTTGTTTCTTCATTGTCACTTGATAAAACAATTATCTCGTCCGCAGATTGTGAAGCTGCCATGGGAGGGAGAGGTCCGGAGACTGGGGAAGTTATAGTGATTTCTGGTTGTTTATGATTTCCTATTTTAACATGATTTTCTAAATTTGGGCTAATTTTTACTTTCAAAACATTTTCTATAGGTAGAACTGGGCTAGATGCAACACTTTGATGGAAAACGCTAGGATAAATATTTTCGTTTGAGTGAAACTCGACAGTTTCATACATCGGCTCCTCTAAATCCGACTTAATGTCTAGAGGAAGTCCGTTTAAATCTACGTTTGCATAAGGATGGGAATCAATTATTTTGAGTTGTTCGTCAAATAATTCCTTAACTGCGCGGTGTACGAGTACATATTGGTCTTTAGTTTGCACCATTGCTATTCGTTGCCTTCGCATTTCTCGTACGAGACAGAACAAACTGAAGTCCGGGGTGAGTTTCTAAAGGAAACGGAAAGCATGGTCATTAAGGTTTAATACATTTATCTCATTGTCTGCAAATACGGGATAGTTAGCTCACCCCTAGTCTAAGAAGTCCCCATACGTAGTCGATCGCACAGATAGTTCCCGTTCTTCCACACCCAGCAGAACAATGCACTAAAACCGGAAGTGTTTCTGATGTTTGGCAGTCTCTTATTAATCTAACCATGTCAAGCAGTGGACGAACTTTGGTAGGAACGCCGTGGTCCGGCCATGCTGAGTAATGGAACTGACAGACGTTTCGCTCTTCTAAATTTGTAAAGATATGCATACGCTGCTGTTATCGTCATACTATTCACATTAACTTTAGAAAGTAAGTTAAGTAGCATTAGAACTCACCAGACTCCCCCTTGGTATTGGTATATCGAATTCTCATAGTTCGAACCAGGAAATCAGGGCAGACTTGACGACATTTTTTCAACCATACAGAAACTTGGCCAAACTGTCTTTCCATGCTTTCATCTTCCACCCAGTAATTTTCGCATTTATGCTGAATGTACAAGAAGTATTTATTTACTAAAAAATCTTCATACATTTTCTACTTGATTACAGTAGTTAAAGTCAACAAACCTTTCCAGATTCTTGCTCGTTGCATGCCATAACGATGACTTGAACTTCACATTCCACCACCATCCTCCAGAAATCATTGACAGTATGTGGAAGAGGTCCTTGGCAAGCAATATACGCTGAAGAACCACTGGCCCCCTTGATGAAGTTTGCATTGATGTAGTCACTCCCTGGAACATCGCCATAGTCTCCGAGAATAACTCTCGTGTAGTCAACTTTATAAAGATTCAATCATAAACAGGAATAATAAGACGCTATAATAATTGTAATAATTATATGCGTAAGGCTAGCCAGTAACTGTTGTACTCGTAGACAAATTATCAAAACGGTTGTCAAACTGAACAAGACTTCTCAAAAGCATAAAAAAGCTTGTCAGTCATGGAGCAAAAATTCCTAACCAACTAGCAACTAGTGCACTCTTCCAAAAGCCATATAGTCATGAAATGGTAGACAAACATTAAAAAAAATAATCATTAAATTACATGGTAGAATATCCTTGTAGCGATTTTTCTTGCGGTTCACATTTTTCTCCCCTTCCTTACACAAATAGGCTGGATCAGACTTTAAATTCTCGCTAAACTGTTTTAATTCCTGAAACAGAAATATTTCCCATCCAAGGTATTAAAATTTGATGGAAAGTCATAATTCATTTAGGCATCATCAGGAAGGGCATACCTGGAACTCTTTTTCGTAGAGGTCTGGCCCATCCTTGACACTTGCTTCACAGCTTTCCACTAGATTCAGAAAGTTTCTCAGAATATTTCGGAGCGGAACGACTCCTTGAGGTCCTGAATCTCCTCTCATAGCAGGTCATGTCATTATTTGTCTTCCGGTCCAATCTTTTCTCAAACTAATTCTCTCATTTAGAAGAGTTACAACTGAAGATCTGCATCTAATGATATGAAATTCCAAATGGCTGCGTCATAAGACTCAGGAGCTGTTAAATGATTCATAAATATATCTTTGACATACGGTAGTTTTAAATACACTTCACACATTTGTAACAAACAGACTAATTTCAGTCTTAATCAACGCTTCTGGTGTACCACTTCGTAAGGCTTACGGATGGATGGTTGTCTGTATGATATGCATGAATACGCTAACGCTGCCTTTAAAACCTCGTTATAAGTTCCCTACTCGAATATATGTCTGCATTCATCATCAAGATAAACATTTAAACTATCTGTAAAAGCTCAGTCATCCAACGTCCAGTTTAAAGCACAACATTTTAATGGTTTTTAGTTTGCAATAGTGTGAATGCGAAATGATAACCCGTCGGCTTTGACATGAATGGAACTGGGTCGGCAACATTTAACAATTTATCGTTTGCTTAGCTTCATCTCTATCTCTCTCTGATGAAGTGAGACCAAAGCTATGAATATTAATCTTAAATCTGCTCAACACAACGGTTTAAAAGTTACTTTTGTATGGAAAACAGTGAAAATAAGGCTTGCCCATAAACTTATCGTTGAGTTAATTGCGAAAAACTTAAGTTGAAATGATATTTATTTCATTTATTTTATCCATCCCAAAATAAAGGTGAATGAGTCTCATGAATAAAATATTATCTCGCCTAAATTAAAATTAAGTGATTTTAGCATGAAATATTAAAGGTTAAGGGAACAATGGTAATAACAATAAATACTTGGGACACGCTGGGACTCTTTTCGAAAAATGAATGCTTAAAATGCACGCAGTCTAGTTCTCAGATCTCATTCTCGAGTCATAAATTAAGCGTAAGGATATTGGCTATTTTTGTTCCGGTATCAAATTTAATCGAGCTGATGCATGAAGGGCTAAATTTTTAAGTTAGTTTAGTACAATACAACGGGATTCGAGATTATTGCACAGCATTAAAGTTTCACGCGGAAAGTGTTGGCAATTGGCAAATGCATACAATAACGAATGACAAATCTGAGGGTTTAACATATCATATCTTATGTTGGAATATTCAATTTGATATCAATACTGCAGTACCAAATGCAGAAAAAAGGTTCGTATCGTATATTCCACGCAAAAGTAGTGAACTGATAACTAGACAAATTACGCAGTTGGTAAAAATTCAGCTCATATTACAAAAATATTAATAGTGTAAATGGGATGAATCATACTATTGACATGCAGGGAAAAAGTAATCTTATGTAAACGAGACAGATATTGACTATCATAAAACGTTTCTTTAAATGATGATTAATGCAGGACGAACATGATCTTGGTAATACGGCACATTAAAAGCAATACTCCATCAATTAAAGCTTTTACACAAATTCGTAGAATATTCGTATGTGTAACCCTGACTAAACTATTCATTACAAATGAAATCGCCCCCTCCCTTGATACGATAATACGGTACCGTAATCAGCAATTTGTTCCTCAAATCACCAACCAACTGAAAATGATTAGCAAGGTCACGTTACGCTTACAGCGTCACGGTAATAAATTAATCCAGACCTTTGCCTACATAATGATTGCGAACATCTTTACTGAACGAGTGTTAAGGTTTTAAAGTTTCTTTTTCAAGGTTTTTTTTATAGTTAATAGCTATTGCCTTCATTTGCATTTTTTATTAACACTTTAAACGCCCCCATATCCCCCTGTAGAGTTTAATTGGATTCACACACAGACAAAAGTTGTCCAATGCAATTGCAGAATTCATCTTTCAAAGACTAGGTCCTAGAATGGACAGGGTATATAGTTTATCTAATTTTATCTAATTAAATATCCATCCAAGCAATTATAACTATCGATTGGTAAAGTATACCAAAAGATGTAACAATTACCATTATTCTAAACTACCAAAATGATACTATGAATATGGTAATATGGAAACATGCAAACCGGTAATATTTTTTACTACTGCATTTTGCATTACAAATGCTTTTTCGGAGATATTACTCAACAAGATCATCCAAACTTAAATAGCTCTTTAGCTAGCCCGAAACTTGTAACTTGTCTTTCTAAACCTGCGTTATCCCATGCATATCTGAGAAAGGCCATGCAGTTTCGGAAACCTGGAGAAATTCAGAAACTTTTCCACTCACACACTATAAAGAAATAGTCACTAAAGGCCAGGCATTCTTTTTCAATGAAAAAAAAAGACATGCATGCTTATGGGAACTAGGACACCGGTCAACCTACAAACTATACACCTTACTGACTAAGATTTATGCCAAGCCAAGCCATTATTTCCATGATATGCAAAAACGTTGGTAAAATGTAAGAAATCACGATCCTGAAGTTTTTCAATCAATGTCAATGCCAATTTCTTTGCTTTCCTAAGTAATTTTGTATACTATTTTAATTTGTGTACATATTTAAACACGATTATTTAATTACTGATTGCAAAAATTAAAACTGTACTTTAAATGCCACTTCATTCATGCTATTACGTGGCTACTTTAAAGGGAAATGGAAAATTTAATATTATATATTACACTAAAACTGCATCTAAACTCTGTGTGTAAATGAGTTGGCATTAAATTAAGCCTGGAAGGAAATACGGATAGTGACAACCATAGAGAAAGTATCTGTTCTGCAGGCTGCAGATGCAGATGGTCAAGCCCCATCCACCTGTTGAAGTCATAGCATTTTTTTCATGACACTGGAATACAGGTTTTCTGGAAAGTTTCTGAACTCTTTTAAAAGAAATTCTACTCCATGTTATATTTTTGTCCTTATGCATGCTGGATAAGCAAAATAAACGGATATTAAAAACTCCAAAAAATGTAATCGACTTCATCAGTAGTAAGTACTAGTAGTAGTTCAATCAAGTGCAGCAATAGAAGTCCACAAATGCCATAATGCCAACGCAAACTTATTATTAGCCGAGCTATTTAGGAAATCCTTTAGTTTAATCATTCCATAATCCTTAAAACTCTTGGTCAATACGTGGAGTGAACTCTACAAACACTTGACAGTCTATTTTAAATGATTAACTAACCATATATATGCGGTACGGTAAATAAATTTGGCAGGCAATTATACCAATTCTGACTCAAGTGGTACACTCAAAGGCTTAATATTATATTACTGTTTCAATTTTATTTTACTTGGCTCCTAGCCAAACTTACGTATAGTATTTAAAACTTCACATTCACACGGGCAAGTGTAGGCACAAGGGATAGCTTCAACTTCAACTTTGATTAATTAATAAAGATAACAAATGCACAAAAGAGGAACTCATGAAGGACAAATAATCCTCAAGTTTGCATAAAACTTTGTCACTTTCTTAGTTATTTTTTTTATCTTGAAAACTAGCAATTAAACCCCGAAAATCAACGTTTATTGGCTCAAGCCTCGTCTATGATAATTTGTAAGACAAATAAGAGAAGACAAAAGAGATTGAAACTTCTTATTATGATTGAATCCCTGTTTCACAGAAACAATCTCATCATATCCAACAAGGCAACTAATTTCTTGCTGCTGGGGTTTGGGTAAAATGAAATGTAACATTTATTAACACCAAATATTAGAGGCAAGTTATCATGAGCATATAGACATTCTTCACTTCTTCCCACACTCAGGTTTTGATAAACTAATTTCCCTACAAATTACCAATCATGACATTAAAATCCTCATAGCACAACCATCAATGCATGGAAAGGTGATACTTAGGACTCCATAATTAGGAATATCCTTCCAATTTCACCGGAGTTTCCTTCCCTTATTTTCTATCAAACTTTTGGCTTAGTTTCCAAACTCTTCTTTACTCAAACTTCACACATTAAATCAACCACACAACCACTCTACTAACTACCCACTATAAAGTTTCAATGATGACAAATCTTTCACCAATTCCTCCCTTCCTTTAGACAGTTCTGTCAGTACCAAAAAAAAATTGCAACTGTATCAAAGTCTTTTCGATTCCAATTTTAAATGAGCTAACCCTTTTCTTGCCCAGTTAATAGTTTAGAAAATATTGGGTAAGATGCTGATGGATGTAGGGTGGTGCATAAGTGATAGTGGGCCCTGCCCGTTCAATGGGATTATAATGTTAGTCTGTCTCCGCAATAATGTTGGTAAAAAAGTAAATAAGAATAGATGTACATAAACAGAATGTCTAATATGTAAGTGAGGTAATGTTAAATCTGAGTAATGTTGGGCATGCATACAACCCAACCAAACTCATGGATATCCCTCTTCTCGCCTCTACTTACTTATTTAAAGTGAACTTTACTTTTTAAAGTATTCATAAAAAGCTACATTTTTTATCATCCTCTTCACTAACAAATAATATAGTGCTAGGCAGGGAGGCAGGCATATTACAAGCTACAACAAAACAGCTTTCGTAGTAATGAGAGATGTCTTAAGAAGGTTGTGCCCTGCCTAGCATTATTGGCCTATACAGGAAATTCTCTTTCAAGGAATTCACATACTTTTCTCTATCTTTAATACAAGTCTCTCATCCAAACTCTTCTGAAGAAAGACTATACAGTTTCTCATTACATTATTCCTTTAACTACCTTTGTAAAAATCTAGCACTACTACTCTAGTACTAGCTCACAGCTACCTAAACCAAACCACCTTTAGATCCAGTTGTTAAAGGAGCATATGCATGCAGGCACTCGCTCAAACCTTTCAACTTACCAAGAAAAAAATACCTGCCATTACTATAAGCCAAATAAAGCAAGGTAAAAGATTGGTTATAGCTCATCATCACAGTATCCTCATACTTACCTCATGTTTGTTCATTGGAAATAGTCAAGTGTGAAGTATTTTTCATCATAGATTGTTGCTACAAGAAAATAGGTATCCCCTACTACTACCTTCATGTCTTAAAGAATTGGTCGAGAATGTTTAAAGATTGAAGAAATAAGGTGAGGCTTGTGAGATGTATAGGAAGAAGACATCCCCCAATGCAATGGTTACATCTTGGATGTAGTACCATGCAATCCACCTTTAAAACCATTATATCACCTTTAAATCACTCTACTAACTGTAGGACGCTTTTATTTCTAAATCTGAAGAAGTATGCACAGTTAAGTAGATGATTTGCTCCGACTTCAAATAGTTATGTTAATAGCAAGTAAGTTTAAGTTTGTTGAGAATTATTTGTAGCTTTAGCTAAGGAAGGGGAGGATAAAAAAAAGGATTTAACGATAAAAAGACCCATATATATCTACAAACATTTTAGGGGATGATGCGAGCTGAGGGATCCATTTTATCCCGATTCCTTTGTTGTTCATGTATGTCACCCCATATATCTTCGTGAATGTTTTTACTGGGCTTGTTAGTACTGCTTGTTGGTTTCGATAAGCCGTATACAAGGCAAGTAGAACTTTCCAATCGTATAGTAACATATTCTTGATCTTATTCTTAAACTTGATCGCACTTCTAGTATCACCCACCCAACAAAGCTGATATTATTGTAACATGAAACACATTGTGTGGGAATGAGCATGTATCCAATCATTAGTAGACGCGAGGCACACTCGGGCTCAGGCTCAGGTATATTATATTCATAAAAAAAACTAAAGAACGAGGTACGACAACAACGGGAAGAAGGAACAAACAAGCCTGAGATGAAACTTAGACTTTAAAAGATTATTTCCATGCATAGGAATAGGAATCCTCCGCTTTTTACTATAAACACGAATTCCAATGACCAAAAGGAATCTGTCTGATAACCAAAAAACCTTTCTGTTCATAGACAGGACAGATATATATTGACAGATCCATTCAAGCTATTGCAATTTCTTGATTAATTTCATTAAAGACAATAAAGGATAACATTCCTAGTTCATATTGGAGCATTTGGAGGATATCACGCAATTATATTGTACTCTTCATCTCTTATCATCGTCGTGAAATTCCTTAGGAGAAAGAATGAGCCAAGAAAGAAAAAAGTCGAATGAAACCTTATTTTGTACTAAAAAAAATGGAAGATGAGAAGAATTTTTATATTTTGTAAAAATCATCCTAGATGTGGGCTTCTCTTAATAGAGTTTATTCTATTTAATGCCAACAATTCGAGACAATCTGATTTGATGACTACTGATGAATTTTGGCGATGTCTGATTAGAAACTTAAGTTACTCAACTTTTAGCTACAAAGCTAAGGCCAGAAGTAAGTATATTAGGTCATAAAGGAGGAGGATTATATGCACACAGGTATTATTCCTAAAAGGTAACTTGCTCTTGAACTTGATCAACTTGTAAAGATTTGACCGCTTTAATACACCTTCTTCTGCTCTGAATTTGGATTTGCGTCTAGGTTATGCACTTTTCTCCAAGATACTGTAATATCAATCAGGATATATCTAGATAAAATTAGGAAAATTCAAGATGCCAGCCATTAGTAGTCATAGAGGTCGAATTGAATGTCTTTGTATTTGTCTTAGAACTTTACTTATATATTTGGCTTGTTAATATGAGAGTTATAGACGAAGAAATTATTCCTCCATTTACGTTCGTAGGGCAAATTTTGATTTGATTAGCTCATTAATGCATGAAATAATATGAAATAGTGGCTGAGTTTCATAAGATAAATTCGTTTAAGTTTTCTTCGCCGACTGACTAACGTTTCTCATTTACTTCGATGGGAGATATCTGAACAGGACAAACTAACGATAAATCCGACCTCAAAATGTTAAAGTTTAGGACTATGTAAAGTGTAGTCAAAAGAGATTTACTACCAAGAGGATCTCACCTCATTTTACAGCATTTGCTTTCTCGCTAGATATGACTGCTCGAATTCCAGCATAACCCAATTCAGTTTGTATGAAAATCTCTGTAAACATGTTAGTTAAATTGACTTGAAGGATTAATGATCAACCAGGTCCGGTTTTATTTTGAGGGTGAATTTACTTGAAACAGGTTTCCATTGCAATCGTTATACAATAATAAGAAATGCCCATATTTAAAAACAAAGGCTTTACTAACGTCAGTGTGAGAGTAATTGTGCATATTTAAGGCTAAATAACTGTCCAATGTTACTACACAGATTTCAAAATACATCATGATAACAAAGTTTTTAGCTAATAACGCAAGATAACCCAACCACTATGACAAAAACACAATAAGAACCGTCTCCTCCCTGTCCATGTTTCAACAGCTACAAATTGAAGACCTTACTTAGATTTTTATATCCACTTTCCAATCAAATGCTATATTAATCTTTCTGAGTCCGACCCCCCCCCCCCCTTGAGTACTTTTTCCGTAATTAAGACGTCCATGCGAAACACACACCACTAACAACCTTTTAATTTGCTTACCTTCCATCCAGAACCCTTAAATCTTACCCTTAAACATTCTAAATTCCCTACATTACGATCATCCTTCCTTATTTAAACTACTGTCCGAATAGTTAAAAAGTTAACAAAATTCTACAAAGGCGGTTATAATTCCCCTAGGAACTTAACGTTTCTAGAACCAGAACCAGCCCTTAACTAAACTACACAGAGTAAAATACCATCTAATATCTATAAATAACAAGATTTCGTCACAACAAAAGGTCAGAGAATAAAGGATAAAACACATATTTAAAAAACAGAATCCTCAAACCCTACCTAACTGCTACAACCGATATAAAGCGTTCCATTCCCTCTCCGTTTTAATTCCCCTGGGAGGGGGGGGGGGCTTTATCCCTTGGAAGGAAAAATCCAAAATCCCATTAACATGGACAAGATACCCAAAATTTATACTTTCAACATCAAGGGGGAATTAAACCGGAAGGGGAATTACCCTATTTCCCCTTTTAATTCATCCCCCGGAATAATTCCCCACTACCTTTCCATATTAAACATTAAATTTCCCTTATCTTGTCCATGTTCATAGAATCGCTAATATTTTTTCTTCAAAATAATAAAGCCTCAGGGGAATTAAAACGGGAAATAGGGTATTCGGGGGCAGGAATTACTCCACACCCACCCACATGCAAAAACCAGCAAACGCTTCATCATTCATCCTACCAAACCAAACCAAACAACGGAAAGGAACGAATAATATTCTCCCATAACCCCCAAAAAAAACCAGTCTCCTTTCGCCCCCTTCTCAAAAAAAAGCATAGAAAATGATAATAAAAAATATTTCGTTGGTAAAGCTGCTCCTCCGTCAACTTCCTCCAACTCCTTCCCATACTTGATTCTAGAAATGGCAAAAAGTGAGGACGGGTTGCTCCAAAATAATTCCAAATCATGGCGTCCTCCAGTTTTTTTATCCTGAGCGGCCAATGAAGATTTTAACCCGCTGCTTCCTCTCCAAATAACACAACATAGCCCTCTTTCTTTTGTGCCATTTCTACTCTGACTTTTAAACAGGAACCAAGAGTAGGAGCGACCCAGGTCACCAGCGCAGCAGCGTCCCTCCCAAAGGTCAACCCTCAGGTCAGGTCAGTATTTTAACTCCCTTCTTTTTTTAAAAAAAAAACAGGATTTTTAACCTCATATTTATTCATTTTAACAAGAATTATACACTTTTTTACCTGACTTAACCAACCGCCACCGCCGGCTCATTTTTATTTATTTGTTCATTAGAATATTGTAAATAAAGAAAAATGATAATTAATAAGAAGAAAAAAAATAGGCGGCGGCCTCTGCAGACTTCCTTGTTGGTTTTTTCCTCCAGGAACAATGTTTTTTTGGAGTTTTTGTGTGTAATTTTTTTGTACATAATTTGTTAATGTTTTTGGTTGAAGGTTGTGCTGAGGACGAGAGTTTTAAGTTGGTGAGTGCTAATAATTGAGGAAGATGATTTGCGAATACACGGATATCCATTCGGATGATCCGCCCACCACCATGGAACCTTTTCTTCAGAGTCAGGCGATTTTGAAGTGGAAGAAGGTGACGGATACAACGGGGGTTCAGCCCCGACCTCGGCATGGTCATCGGGCTGTGGCTATTAAAGATCTGATGGTCGTATTTGGTGGAGGGAATGAGGGGATTGTTGATGAACTTCATGTTTATAATACCAGTAAGATTTGGGTGGCTCTGAAGTAGTTGATAGTGATTGTGGTAGTGCCGTATTGTCTGGAATAGTATCCCCCCTTTTGAATAGTAGCCCCCCTTTCAAGTTAGACATCATGTAATAGTAGCCCCTCCCGAATAGTGTCCCCTATGGAATAGTAGCCCCTTCGGAATAATAAGTTGGGGGCGGTTAGTCGCTTTTACATGAATTATTTTACTTAAACTGAAATCTCAACTTTTAAATTTAAATATTAGTAGCCCCTCCAGAATAGTGTTCCCCTCAAAAAGGTCTAAAAATTTATTAGAGTCCGGGCACACTATTTGAGACAAAACGGTTGTTGCATGTTAATTATACTTATTACATTAGTTCGTCTTATCGTTGTATCGTAATTGTTAAATTGTTGCAGCAATCTTTACTTACAAACTCTTTTTTAACAACCTGGCTCTCGTTTGGCTAATTACCAAAACTTTCTTTTTAAATTAGCTGCTATTTTTGCAAATAAATCCAATCCACACCTTTTTATAAACTAGAAGACGCTTTTCTAAACATCGTAAAACTTGGATAAGGAAAGTTCCAGTTGTTAAAAGACTGTAAAGGTTTCATTTGTTGGTCGTGCAATTTACAACACGGCTTGAGATGAGTAGAGTGTGCTAATTAATTTGGTGTGATGATTAATATTAAATTATCCTACGACGCTTAGTGACCAACCAGTGGTACTCTCCAAATGTGAAGGGGGATATTCCACCAGGATGTGCAGCCTATGGATTTGTTGTGGATGGAACAAGAATGCTTAGTTTTGGTGGTATGGTAGAGTACGGACGGTATTCCAATGATCTCTATGAACTTAGTGTACGTTATCTGTGTTTTAATGGGTTAGTTAGTGATATGCTGCTGGATTTAACTCTTTTATTGGCTAAATACACAGGCTTCCAGGTGGGAGTGGAGAAAGGTGAAGCCAAAACCCCCACGACAGGCAGAACCACCTTGTCCACGGCTTGGACATAGCTTTACGTTGTTGAATGATAAAGTTTACTTGTTTGGAGGTCTTGCAAATGAAAGCGAGGATCCTAAGAATAATATTCCTCGGTACTTGAATGACCTGTTCATTTTACAATTGGTTACTAATGGAGCCGGCTCTTGGGAGGTTCCAGTTACCTACGGGCAAGCTCCGTCTCCACGAGAGTCGCATACTTGTGTTGCATATACTAATAAGGATGGATCAGGACCTCGTTTGATTATTTTTGGAGGAATGAGTGGATGCCGTTTGGGGGATTTGTGGATTTTAATGTTGGGTAAGGAAGATCTGCTTTTGGGGTTTCACCAGTAAAACATTGAATAGTAATATTAATTTATCTTTCATTAAACAGATACCATGACTTGGGGGAAACCTACTATGTTTGGACCTACCCCGCTGCCTCGATCATTACATAGCTCAACCTTGATTGGAAATAAAATGTATGTTTTTGGAGGTTGGGTTCCTCTAGTTCTGGATGATGTTAAAACAAACACGCACGAAAAGGAATGGAAGTGTACGAATTCGCTGGCTGTCCTTAATCTTGGTAAATATATATATATATAATACCAAATTAATAACATCTCCGCGACAATTATGTGACCTATGTTCTGTAACCAAAGTCTCACTGATTGTAGAAAATATGACTTGGGAAAGTGTGCACATGGACTTACTGGATGACTCCATACCTAGAGCGAGAGCAGGACATTCCGCTATTGCTATTCATACACGATTGTACATTTGGTCGGGGAGAGATGGTTATAGGAAGGCATGGAATAACCAAGTATGGAAGTGCTCGCAAATGTTTTTTTATTAGATACGGTATTGTTTAACGTAAAGGTGATTGTGTATTTTCCAGGTTTGTTGTAAAGATTTGTGGTACTTGGAAGTTGAGAAACCAGCTAACCCAGGGAGGGTTCAACTCGTTCGTGCAGCAACAAATATGCTAGAAGTTCATTGGCCAGCTGTACCAGGGGCTGATAGTTATTTGCTTCAGATATGTAAGTATGATTCACACGCAAAGGATGCATCAAATCCACCAATAACGGGTCCAATTTCGGCTAACGATCATCCGGTTGCTCCGGTAGCTGCTCCCTTGCCTTTATCTGCGCCAATAATGACTCCGATTCCTACGAGTTATCCAGTTAAAACCATAGTTCCGCAAGACGTTGGATCTCTAAACTTGGTGTCCTCAAATACATCCGTCGTGAATGTGGGAATGCCTATTGTTTCTTCTTTACCGTCAACAACTTCCATGACGGTGACGGCTGCTCAATTTGCTGCCCTAACCTCCCCGAGCCCTGCGAATCTACCGACTGCCTCCAGTCTTATTTCATTGCCAGCGAATATGGCCGGAACGGCTAGTAATTTCCTGTTTGCAACGAGAGGAGTGACGAGAACGGTAGCTGCACCAGCTTCTATGGGTAGAGGAGGTAAGTAAAGGATAACTTTTAATTCAATTACAGCGCTTTATATTCCCTTATTTTATGGAAGCAGGGATTGTTCGAATGCGCGCTCCTGTTGCGGCGACAACTCTGAGTAATATCCGAGCTACTGGAGCTTCTCCGCCCTCAATCATTAGAAGCTCACCAAGTGCAGCTCAGGCTCAAACTGCTTCCAGCCTTGTAGGCATGCACGTAAGGAGAAAGCTATAATACCCTTAATAATATAATATAATATTATTAATCGTTACTTCGGAGCTAAATATAAAGCCTGCAATTGCACAAACAACGACCTGTACCTTGTAACTCTGGTTTTAGGCCTTAGCAGCGGCAGCAGCAGCAACACAAAAAATTCAGACTCCCACTCAGACAGTTAAAGTGATCCAGGGAGGAACGGGATCACCGGGAGGGATATTGCAATCCCCACGGAAAGACGGAACTATGCAGGCAGTGAGGATTGTCACTCCTGGCCAGTCCGTAATGAAGAATGTGCAAGGCTCTAATGTTAAACAGATACTTGTTCAAAAGCCAACAGGGGTTGCTGGAACGACACCCGGTACACAACAAGTGTACACAGTTTTGAAGACTAGCCAAGGAATGCAGCTTACAAATGTAAGCAAACATATAATGTTTAGGTTTACTATTATTATTGATAAGCACAATTAAGTAACCCAAAGTTGAAGGGTTTCATAACGTTATTAACTTTAAGTATTAAGTTTCTTATCAAATCTAGAGTCAATAAGTTTTGAATCATTAAGTTCTAGATAGTTTGGTTCACTTGTTTTTCAGGCTCACATGCAAAAGGTTATACAGGGAAATACCATGAATGTCAACACCGTTGGAGCCCCTGCTAAAGGTCCCAGTATTATCAAAATCGTACAGGGAGGAGGTACTGTTAAAAATAATAGTAAACGAAATATTATTAAATCTGTAGAGGATTGATTGTTGGGTGTTTGATGTTTCTAACGTTTGTTTATTAAATAAGGTTCGATTGGAGGAAAAGCAACCATTATCGGAACAGACCAGCAAGGGCAGCCAATTCTCGGTAAGTATTGCTTTGATCTGTTGCTTCAAAAGTGCATAGCAGTTATTCTGTTGAATACTATATGGTTGGTATCTAAATCAAATAGGAACTACGGACGGGGGTAGACAGCAGACGTACGTCTTAGCTAAATCAGGGTCTGCTACTGTCAATAGAACTCAAGGAGGTACTCAGTATATTGTAGTAACTCAAGCGTCAGCGTTGCGAAATATACAGGGTTTAGCGACAACAACCCTGGCAGGTTCCTCCTCTGTCGGTAAGTACTTAACCATATCAATATAATGTTTGATAATGTGATCAAATAGTCTTTCAATGTAAACCGTTGTGTTGCAACTCTAGGAGGGCTTCAAAACCAAGCAGTTAAAATGATCATGGTAACCTCATCAGGATCTCCTTCGACAACTTCTAAACCAGTGACGTTGGTTGCAACGAATGCTGGTGCCTCAACAACTAAATCAGTCAACTTTGCCTCTAAACCAACTCAGTACATAACGTCTACTGGCCAGATTGTAACTCTGCCGCAAGGCCTTCTCCAAGCTGGCCAACAGCAACAAATTTCCATTGGGGGAAAACCGGTGTCAATTCAAATGGCCGGTGGACAAAAATTTGCGTTTGTATCGAACAATGCTGGGAAGACATTACAGACAGTTCAAACTACTAATGAGCCAAAAACAAAGGTTTATGTGGTCCAGCAAGGAGCTCAAAACACGTCTGGTCAGTTTACCTTAGCCAGTGCGGAAGCTCCAATAAAAAGTGACATGGAGCTGTCAAGCTTTACAGTTGGTGATGGAACAGGAGATCCGCATCCTGATTCATCTACTCAAGGTACATAAGTATGGATCTTTTCTCTTGATTATTTTTTTAACTCCTTTTAATCAGCCTTTTTTAAATGTTCAATTGTTGGTGATCGTTAGATGTTAATATTCAAGAGGCTGATGCGTTGGGTGTCAGTCTTGGAAGCTTCGGTGATACATTAACTGCTGAAGAAGCAGCAGAACTGATGGGAGGAGGAAGTGAAAATATCATATTTAAAGCCGGCTCTGGACAAGAAGAGCCTATGGAAGTTGATGGAGTGCAAGGCGATGGAGGTGATTGAAGAGTCAAATATAAATTATTTATTTATTGTGTTTGCATTTAGTGCATCCCATATGCATATTGAAATAATAATGGGTCAGGTGTCAATGGACAAATAGATGGAATGGAGTCTTCTGGGAACATTGGGTTGAAGGGGGGAGCGTCCCCTTTTGTTGGTTTTCCGCTGTACAGCCATTTAACTCAGTACTCTTGGAAACACCCTTGGCTGAAACTGAAAGGAGGTACCTTCAACTCAGTTTGCTTTTAAAACGTTGCTGCGGTTTTTACAGTTTTGAGTCATGTAGATTTAATCATTCTATACTATCTTAGGTGCGGGAGGAGACGAAATGCTCTCTACAGGTCAAGGCAATTCGGAAGTAAGTAGTTCGTCTCAAGTCCCCACGCATAGCATAGACACTGGAGATCTTCAAACTCAGTATTGTAATTCTCTGGAAGATAATACGGATGATACAGAGACTCAGAAGATAACAGATACGAGTAATGATTTAACTCAAGTAATCTCTCAACCCAGCTCAACTAATGCTTCCGCTTTGGAGTGTTCGGGATCAATAAGCGACGGCTCAAAATTATACCTCACAGAATTCCTCGGAGGAAGTTCTTTAGAAATGCACGTGCCTGGAACGGAAATTCAAGGATCTAGTGAAAAGCAAATGGTCATTGGATCGTTGCATAAACGTTACATAGACGGTCATTCCAATCAGTCGGTTGCTTTGAGCAATCTAGATGCGGCTACGCAGGCGGTGCAGTCAATTTTACCACCTGAGCCAAGTACGATTAATCAGTCTCAGATAGAAGACAGTTTTTCTCAAATGCATCAGTCTATTGGAAGTGGAGACATTTATCTGAAAGACTCGATTAAGACGGAAGATTTAATGAATCTTTTGGATTCAGCAAACGATCCTTTGAATACTTTAGCATGTGCTGCTGTAAGCACAGCTCGTTCTGCTCAGTCAGAATCTATTGATACTGGACTAACACCGAAGCTTGAGCATCCTTTGGCCTTTACTGTTCCCGTCCAAACGCACGTTCGCTCTTTCAGACCACCTGAAGAGGACGATAAGAGAGATAAATGGATGGATGTTGTGCACACAAAGTACACTTGTTATCAAGCGAAACAGTATTTCAATGTGTCACAAAAACTCTCAGATATGAAGCCAGATGCAGACATTGGCAGAGAAATGGAGTTTATAAAAAAGCGAGTTGAGCTGCAACCTGGCACTGCTTACAAGTTTAGGGTGGCTGCAATAAATTCATGTGGACGGGGGCCTTGGAGTGAGGTACTCCTTAATTCAATAAAGGCAGTTGGAGGTGTACTTAGAACCATGCTTATACAATTTAAGGTTACCGTAAAGCTTCTAATAGAACGCCCCGGCTTCTATTTAAAATTGAATAATTAATTCCCCTTCCCCTACTGAAGCTCTACGCGTTCTATAAGAGGCTTGTATGGTATTAGAGACCTGTATTGTATTAAGAAACCTATCCTAAAACTCCCTGCACTAATAGAGACCCACGTTCTACTAGAGACTCGTACTCTATTAGAAGCTTTACGGTAGTAATATTTCAAGTCAAATCAAAAGTTAAATACGTAAACATTTTAGGTATCAGCATTCCGTACCTGTTTACCTGGCTTCCCTGGAGCACCATCCTCAATCAAGATCTCAAAGGCTCTGGACGGAGCTTTAATTTCGTGGGAACCTCCCAACAACTCGTACGGGGACATTTTAGAGTATTCGGTTTACTTGGCCGTGAAACAAACTCAGAGCAACCAATCACAGGTACATTATTCAACTTCAGTTGTTAAGGGGCTTAACTTTACAGCATATAACTAAAACTAAATACATTATAGACAGCTTTCTTATTTCCGTGTACTAATTTTGATGGTTAAAAGATGGAGGTTAAGGCTGGAGCCACAAGTCTTTCATTTGTTCGGGTATACTGCGGCCCTTCAAATCAGTGCACTGTGCCTAATCAGTCATTATCGTCTGCTCAGGTCGACACTACTACCAAGCCAGCCATTATTTTCAGAATTGCTGCGAAGAATGAGAAGGGATATGGACCAGCAACCCAAGTTCGTTGGTTGCAAGGTAAAGTATTCATGTGTAAACTGGGATATTGGGGAAGATAATATAATATGATTATAATCTGTGCACAGAATCTGCATTTCCGTCCTTCGTCAAGTCTAGCTCATCGCCAGTGAAGCGTGTAGCAACTGCAGAGACTGTGAGAGGATACAAAAAAACGAAGCTGGATGAAATATGAGAGGAAAAAGACTTTCCAATATGAGCCATAATATTTGTGTACAGGTTTGATTGGCCCATGCGAAAACTAAGTTTTTGAAATAAAGTAATCGGTATAACTATTGGAAATAAAACGCACTTCAAACTACATATTTCACTTCAGAGTTTATTGCTTAAAACGACGCGTTTCTCTAGTTTT